>BPLR01018770.1:0-73084 GCA_021605095.1 Caerostris extrusa
GTTACGTATTGCTCTTTTAGCTTTTAGTTATTGTGTGGTTTATAGTAGGACGAATAATTTGCTTATAGCGGAGGTACTGCTATCTTGAACCACAAAAGTAATCAAATTGGTATCATAATTTTTGAGGCGTAATTCATTAATTTTTTATTTAATTGAAGGTTAATTTAGATAAATATTCAGATATAAATCTAATAAAAAATAGATATACACTTGGGTAATTAAGATGCAACATTTCATTGTGAAAGAAACAATATTGATTAATGTTGCTTAACGTTATTCAGTCATTCAGTCAATGTTTATATTTTTTGGTCTTTTATTTCAAATCATCTTTTCTTAAATTATTTAGAAGAAAATAAGAATTATTGCAAGTTCATTCAACCCCCCACAACACAAAAAAAGAATGAGAAATGGACAAGCAACATAAAACCGCGAAATATGCATTATTACATTAAATTATATAAACCGGTTACGACATCTTTATAGAAACATTTCAATTAATTCCACTTAATTTGCTCTACTTCATAGGTGAATTCTAATCTAGGAGATTCAACATAAAAATATAATGACAGATGAAGTTTTATAATTTTTTTTTTAATTGATTTTGATAATAAATTCAAGTATTATTCATATTTCTGTGTCCCAATGGTAACGTGTGTGTAGTTAGAGTATAGAATGAATAGTTTCAAATGTTGGGAGTCTCCTTTGGAGTCGTTGCTTTCAGAAATGAAGAAGTTCGATAGCCAAATAGAGTAGCGTTTATAAGTGTCTAGTATCGATTATCTAATGCCTGGTAATTATTTCCGAGTTTCTCCCATAGAACGCAAATTTGGCCACTGTTGAAGATTTTTAGACAAAGACAATGTCCTCATTTAATTACCTTTACGTTCCACATGGCTGCTGTATACATAAGTGGAAAACCGATGCACATAATACCAATAAAATAGTTTTGTTATTAATACATTTTGTGATAAAAATACTACGTATAAGCTGTAAATAGATTTTTATATCGAAAAACTTCTAATAACAAGTGAGACTAAAATATTTGTAATAGCTGATTTGTTCCATGTTCGCCTTAAATCTATTAATTGTTGATATTTAAAGCATTCCTGAAAATTGGTCACATACTTATAATAGGAAGATTAGATCTGTGACTTATATTTATTTTTATGTTGAACTACATAACTAGAGTTTGCGTGGGAAGCTTTTTAAAAGTGTTTCGGAAAATGTAAAATAGAAAAATATTGTTCACTACCTTACGTGAGAGATCAGGCACTATCGCAAAAATTGAATTTTTACGAGTTCAAGCTGCACGAATGAGGGGTCACATACAAAAGCTGTTCAAAGGCTCTATTAGGAATTTCATTCCGGAGAGTGTGAAAAATTCAGGACTTTGTTATACTAATACCTGTCATTGAATGTATGTGTTTACCGTATATAATAAAGAAAAAATTCCGTTCAATACTTTGAATCAAATTGGAAACTATCATCAGCGGTTGTAAGAAAAAATAACTGGATAAAAAATATACATGCATTTCAGTGCCATTTCGATAAAGGTAGCTTTTAAAAGAATTCAAAAAGTGACTCAGGTTTTTGGACCCTTTTTTATCCGTATCTATGACGTAGGACGATTTTAGGAGGAATAATTGTAATTTAAAATTGGATTATTTAAAAGCATAATTTGCACAATTTTCTAAATTTTACGAAATTTCGCAAAAACTTCTAAAAAATTGAAAATTTGCCCGGAAATTTCTAAAGCTTTTAAGTTGATGATATATTAAATGTAACCAACTTGAGCGAAAATAATCATTGCCGGCTTTGATTAAGTTCTTAGCATCGCGCTACTGAATTCAATCAAATCTCCTACATCCAAAACATGCAAGCTGTCATATAAAAGTGCGTCTGAGACATTTTAGTTGCATTATAAATGCTGCAATTTAAATAGATGTTGTTTCGTCTAACGTCGAGACGAGTCATAATGTTGAACTACTTTGTTATTGCACACGTACCTTTTTTCACAGATATTTAAAAATAAATGAAATTAAGTTTTAACGAATTTCTTTTGATTAGTAGAAAATCTGTTCAGGAAGTAATATTTTTCAGGGTTTAGATTTATATAAAATTGTATAATAATTAAGCCCATTAATTTATATCAGATTAAAAAAATAACTTGAATCATAAAGATTTTTGAAACATTTGAAATGTAATTGTTACAATACTTTTATACAAATTCATTTTGATATTAAAATATACAATATTCCCTTTTTACATTCCATCTCATTACATGACTCATTCCGATATTTTCCGCCTGTTTTTAGAAAAACGTTAACGTCAGCATACCTAGCTAGCTCAGCGATTATATTCGAGTTTTAGATAACGTTTTTTTTTTTGTTTGCCTACTGGATAGGCGAGAGAGAGAGAGAGATTGCTACATTTTAAAACTGAATTAAAAACTTCAAGCTTTATTTAATGAAAAATATTTAGTGTTGAGATATACTGAACTGATATATTTAATGTTGAGTGTATTTAATTCTAATATTGAGATATTTAGTATTGAGACATTAAATAGTGAGAGATTCATTAAATGAAATATTTAGTATTTGGGATTGTTTAGTTTATTCACCTGAAACATTTCTATTAATTTCCATTTCTATGTAATGAAAAAATTTAATATTGAGATATACTGAACTGATATAATAACGTTGAGGTATTTAATTTAATATTGAGATATTTAGTATTGAGTCATTAAATAAAGTGAGATTCATTGAAATGAAATATTTAGTATTGGGATACTTAATATTGAATTCTGAAACATTTCTATTAATTTCTATTTCTATGTAATGAAAAATTTAATATTGAGATATACTGAACTGTGATATTTAACAGTGAGATATTAAGTAGTGAGATAAATTAAAATCAAATATTTATTATTGGGATACATATTACTGAATTCTGAAACATTTCTATTAATTCCTATTTCTATTTAATGAAAAAAAAAATTTAGTATTGAGATATACTGAACTGACAAATTTAGTATTGAGATATACTGAACAGACAAATTTAATATTGAGATAGTATTGTGACATTAAATAGTGAGATGCATTGAAATGAAATATTTAGTATTTGGATATTTAATATTGAATTCTAAAACATTTCTATTCTATCATAAAATTAAAAATTTTCTTTTACTATTATCCTTATTTTAAATAATTATCTTAATATCTAAAAGTCTAAATAAAATATTCTATGCTTATACCCATTTAACTTATCAACATATATATTATAACAATATAGCAATATAATATGCATATATAAATCGTTGTTACATGTTTTGAATTTATAGATATATTTGCAAATAAAAAAATTATTCACCATTGCCCCTCAGAGACGCAGAAAGATTAAATTATTATTGGAATTTTAATTTTGTATTTATAATATCATGCAAAACGAGATTTTTAAAAATTTTTTTAAAAACCACCATCTTAAAAGAAAGTACCTCTTTAAACAAGAGATGACATTATGATAAAATAGGTGTTAATTCACAAAACATAATATATATATATATATATATATGATATATTAAGTATAACAAAACAAAAATTATACGAAATGATGTATATGATAATATATCGATTTATCCCTGATATATACTGGAATATTATACAAACATCATATTGAAAGAATTATCCTTTATTTATCAAACAGAAATGAAAAAGTGAAATTATTATTATTATTAATACTATTTGCCTAATATATATATCCTTTCTTTTTGCTTTTTAAAGTATACAAATTTGAACTTTGAATTAATAATATTGTACACTAAGTAAATGTGATTAAGTAAATGTTGTGATTAAAATCCAATTGTGATGCATTTAAGCACTAGTTAAATATAAAAAAAAATAGTAAATTAAAAGATAACATTTATCCTTAGATTGTTATTTAATTAATATTCAATACGAATAAACATACAAAAGTTTATGAAGTTTTGAAATCAGTTTAATTTATCGATTTAATTAACATTGTTACTGTTTATCAGTAGTTAATAACTTTTATTATATATTTATATCAATTAAAATCTTATTTTAATAGTCAATTATTTATCTCTTTTATTTTGATTAATTATTAATTTTCACTTTCATCATGTAATCTAGTTAAAATGTATTTTCACATCTATAGAACATGTGCAATACATTTTTTGTCATATAGTATATTTTAATATTTTATAAGGGAAAAAAAGGCAGTTTCAAAGAATAATGGAATTCTTTATTTAGTTTCATTACCTTTGAAAGAAAACTGATGACAAAAATGTTATTATGTTATTATTACTGTTAAATGAAATTTCAATGTTATTATTATTGTTAAATGAAATTTTAATGCTATTATTATTGTTAAATGAAATTTTAATGTTACTATTATTGTTAAATGAAATTTTAATGCTATTATTATTGTTAAATGAAATTTTAATACTATTATTATTGTTAAATGAAATTTTAATGCTATTATTATTTGCTATGCTAATAAAAATGTACTTTATTAATGTAACAATTTGTTAACAAAAATAGTTTAATTCAAAGCAATATAATAACAAAGAAATGAACTATTATAATTTTTTTCACGAACAATTAACTTTTCCATCAATATCTCTTTTAGTTATACGGTAAAAATTTATTTTGGAAATTTTTGCAAATTTCAAAATTATGCATCAAATAATTTATGCATCAAATAATCACAAAAAACGAAATCTAGGTTTGAATAACTGCTATGTTGATAGCTAAATATGTTTTTAAATAATGTGTAATAAAACTTATGCTTGTCAAACATCAGTCGAAAAATTTATTTCAAATTCCATTTTTACTTTTCGAATACTTTTAAAATATTCATAAGAATTTAAAAATATCGATTAAGAATTTATATTTAAAATTACGCAGGAATGTTTATAGATCAAATGCTTTTTGAAATATTTAAAGGATTCGATTTTATTTTTAAAGTTTAAAAACTAGTAACAATTAAACAAAACGCACAATATAAAATTAATGATAAGCCTGTTTCATCCATTCTCCGACTGTTTCATCCATATTAAACTAAGCGTTAGCATTTAGACATGCCATGATGAATTTACGATGTCTCTCAACACGAAACAAAAAATATAAATTACACAATTTATAACTTCTTAAAAATAGATTAGAGAGTATTAAGTTTATAGGATTTCAAGATTATAATAATAAGATTTACATTATTCCAAAGCTTCTCTAAATGGGTATGTCAAAATGTAGCATGCCCATAAAAAAAAACGTAATCAAATACATTCTAAAAAGATGGCGCTAGGGTTGCGTTGAAGACGGAAAGCTTTATTTTACTTCTAAGCTAACTTATTATCATTGTTTGTCTCACAAACATATTAGATCATCAATTAGCACAATGAATTATCCATTATAAGTTTTTCATTTGATTTAAATTTTCAATGAATTAATTCCAATTCTTATTCTGATATGAATATGATTGGGAAGCATGGAGTCATGGATTTGCGGCATGGAGATTTAAAATTTGTATATGCTCAGATTTTCATATCTTTTTACAAAAATTGCAACAAAATATACAATAAAAAGCCTTATTAAATCAACGAGAGAACGGGCAGTAAATAATTTGAATCAATTATTTGCTAATATATGAATAAATATTCGTTATTTGTAATCCCAAATGTGTCAAACACTAGCATAAATTTATTTTTAAAAAGCATTTTTCCATGGTATTTTTTACTAAATTTTAAAATCTTCTTTTAAATTTCACTATTATTAAAGAAAATTAGGCATTCTACTTTTTATTTTTAGTTAATTAAAGTAGTTTTTTATAGAATAAAGAAAAATCCAAAATATACCAGATTTATTTAAATGCTTTTGTAAGAAGCTTCATTGTAATAATATCATTTTGATAACATTGTATTTATTATCCAAGTATTTATTTTACCTAATATTAAAAATTTACTATGCATTCCATTTTTAGATGGAATGAAAAAACAAAAGGACATGAATTCGTTAAAATTTTGACATATATTCCTAAGTGTTTTACTGCCTTTTAATTAAAAGAACTGTGATATTAAACGAATGCATTAATTAGCTTACTATTCATTTTATCATACAACTTATGAAACATTTTTACCGCTAAAATGTATTTGTATAAAATATAAAATATTGTTTGACATATATCCCTAAGTGTTAATAGGTTATTCGGCCTTTTCATTAAAAGAACTATGATATTAAAAGTGATGCATTAATTAAACTTACTATCCATTTGTTATACAACTTATGAAACATTTCTTCTGGTAAATTGTACGTAAAAAACGCTTGTTATACATTTTTCCTATTTCTCATTTTATTTACCGTCTATTCAACAGAGATAAAAAAAATGAATATAAAATGGGTTAACTAGCATGAAGCGAAATCTATAGTTCATAACATAAATAGTTTGTAAAGATGAAAAAAAATTAAATAGTTTACATTTTGTTATAATATCGTAAAAAAGATAAGAATATTTAAATATTTTTTATAAATTGTCACATAGTGTTTTGAAGCGTATCCAACTATGTGTTATAGAGATATAAATATGTACATTTTCATGCAAGGATTTTAAACTAACTCTATTTTGTATAAAAAGAAAGCTTTATTACCGTGTATGAAAAGATTGCAATAATAAATATTTTTATGAGCGTCTATTTTAACTATTTGTCTGATGTATTTCTCTTTTTATAGTTTAGATTGCATATTTCACTACAAATCTATCAGCTAACATGTAACTAACAAATATTTCCGATAAGTTAGGTTTCTCTTCTTTACAAATTGAAAAATAATTAATTGCAATATCTTTTTTACACTAAAATATTTTTTTAATAAATCAGTATTCAATATTAGTATTTGCAATTTTTAAATATTTAACTATTTTTGAATGGATAATATAAAAACAAAAATAAAGTTTTCGTGTTCATTTCTTGCATTAATACATTTTTTAATTCTTAATTCACACTAAAATGTTGTGAAAGTGAATGTAAAGTTTCAGAATTTTAGGTACATGCTAAATAGCAACAATCTTATCAGCAGTGATAATATTAAAGTGTTAAATTTGAGTTTTCAACAGCTAGTTCGAGTTTATTAAAATATTAGTTACTAATTTCCACTTATTTTCTCAAGATTATAAGCAATATTTCTATATAATGCTTGAACATTTTTATTGGCGTTTATTTATTATATTTTTCTGTATCAAAAAATAAAACTGAAATTGGAATACAAGAGGCGAATTTAATTATAACTTTTTTATCATCATATTATTTTGATAATTTTAGATTTTCTTTAACTATTAAATCTTAATTGATACTTTTAATTTCTGTTAAAAAACAATATATTTATATATATTCAACATGAATGTTAGTTGTTTTAACCCTTGCACTAGTATGTCTCGATTTTTCAAATTAAGTAATTCTTTTGTTTTAAAAATTTTGTTTACTAATTTATTACATGGAATTCAGTATTTTAATTATTACATGTAGCTTATAGAGTATTTATTAGTATAAGGGTAAATATAAATCCCAGGTGGCGATATTTTTTAATGCTAGATGTTATCAATTATCATTATTGATGCTATCAATTACTGTACATATTATCAATTTTAATTGATTACATTTTTATTTAATTATTATCAATACATTTTATTATTTTCGAAATCAATGTGACAAAAAATTTCAATGATTCTTATTGGAATATTATTTTATATTATTAATCTTTAATCTTTATATTTATTTATCTATTTAGTATTATTTGTATTATCTATCTAATTTCAAACTGAGATATTGGATCAAATGTGGATATTTTAAATTTTCAATCATCAGTTAATATAATTTTTACTTTTATTTTAAACAAAATCTGTTAAAGATATTGTTTAAAAAATTGCATTGATTTTTTAAAAATTTGTGAAATGTTTTGCTAAGAATTTTTTTGTAAATAATTGAAATAAAAATTAAATAAATTTAAATTTATTAAGTAAAAAATTAGAAAACTATTTTTAGTTCTATTAAGTAAAATTATTTAAGAGGTTGTTTTTAAAAATCTTTGGTATTTTTTATATTTGATGTTTGTGATATTTAATCAATATAATAATTATACTAAATAAGTATTTCTTTAATGTATACTATTTTTCTTGGAATAAAAACAATAAACATCTGAAAAACTTGTTTTCTTTATCAAGGTCATAAATATTTTAATGTTAGATAAGATTACATAACAATTAAACGCTAATTGAATAAATAGAAGTTTTGATATTAAAAGTTACATTTTTAATAGTTTGTTAATCAAACAATTTTGATATGAAAAACTGCATTATAATTTCAAAGAACAGAAGCACAACAGAAGATAAGTTTTCTTTTTATTTCTATTGATTTAATATTGTATTTAAATTATCATGTTTTCTATTTTAATTATTATTTTGTTATCTAAAGTTAAATGTTATATTTTATTATCAGTTCAATTAATACAGTTTTGTAAATGTGGTGTATAATCATAATGATCCAAAATAAAAATCATTAAATGTAATTAGAGATATTTAAATACATATAAATATACTGTGAATTTCTACAAAAATATTTTATAAAACGTTTGATAACATCTTTACCCTTTCTATAAGTGTTTATTTTATTAAGATTTAGTGCACTTGTAAGTTACAAGAATATTATAAACAAAATCGACAAACAACAAATTTTTCCAAAATTATAGAATAATTTAATAATTTTTATTTTATTTTATTTATTTACTTATTTATTTATTTATTTTTGATAAAATAATTTATAATGGTTGAAATCGTCTAGTTTAAGTCAAATAAATAGTAAATTAACTAATTGATTAAAATTTTAAATGAATAAACTTTTAAGTCATGGTTTGTTTAAAAAAATACATAACAAATGAAGTACTAACTTTTATTGCTCAGCAAATTATATGAGCTTTTCATTTCACAATAAATATCTAATCATGTAATTATATTTTTGACATTAACTTTTAAATTATTATCATTCCTTATTCGTAAATTATTTTATAAATAATTGTTTATTTATATAAAACTCTTAGTTAATAAGCATAAACAAGGAAGAAAAGGGAACATACTAATTAAAGAGACTTTTGAAATGAATTATCATTTTATTAAATGTCTGAATTATATCAAAAATGGTTGACAATATCTAAATTCGGATATCAATATCATAGCAAATGAGTGAGAGGCAGTGATGAAATCTATACTGCATTTTCATCTACATAGCATATCTTAGATTAGTACTAAATGTTATAAATAATATCACATAGCATGCACAACATTATTGGAGTATTTCTATATAGTAAATGCAAATACAGTAAAAAGTATCTATTATTTCATGAATTTCACTAAGTATTTTTCACTGAGGTTGTATTACTTGTCTTCGTCTTGTACTTCCAGCATTCTGAGACTGAAGAGATGAAAAATAAGAGTTTCCTGTTCGTACACTGAATGTATCCTGATTGACATACGCTCTCCGGTATACCTTCAGTATACGTAACAGGCCACTCTAAAATCTTCACTTACGATTTTGGATGTCCTGGAACTGAGATTCTTCTGAAGCATCATATGGTGTGGTGTAATTCTCCAGAATCCCGGATCCAAGTCGGTGTCATTTTTAATTTTGATAAATATTTAACTAATCTTAGCCTATTTATCATAAATAACTATACTTTTTAGACTATAAGACTATTTAGACTAACTATATAACAATACCATAAAGATTGAATAATCCTAAAATAAATTTAAAATTATTTAACTGTTATTACTGTGAATTAAAATAAGAAATAATTATTTTCAATTTAGAATTTTAATTTTATTTTTATAAATATCTTACTATATACTAATTACTTTTATTTTGTATTTTTTTAAATTTTATATCCATAAATTTAATACAGAGTTGATATGAACGATATGATTATGCAAATTTTCATTAAAGTTGTTATTTTAATGTGTAAGGTATGTGAAATGCTGTATGGATAAAGATAACATTTACTAGATTATTAAATATTCATTTCTATAAAATATTAAGGCCATTATTGTAAAAAAAAAATTAACGAAGAAAAAAAAATTGCTTTTATTTGAAGGTATATATAAGAAAGTTATTTTACAAGAAAAATTTTGAAATGTAATATTAAAATTTATTAGCTTAACATACTGAAAATAGTGAATATTTTTGTAGCGCAGTAAAAAACAAACTGGCCAATATCTGATCTAAAATCAAGCCCTATACACTTAAAAATGTATTTCATCAATAAAATTACTTTTCATTACATTAGAATTGAAAATAATTTTAAGTTGATTATGAAGAACGGAATATGCATGTAACAAATGCCAAAGGGAAAACTGATAAATTTTTACTGTAAATAAGCTGCGTAGTAGTGATATGTAAAAAGAAAAAAAAATAGTATGTAATATAAATGTAGTTTATAATTTAATATTATGTGCTTAATTAACTAACGAAAATACAAAACTCTTAACGACACATTAAGAAAAGTTAAATGTTAGTGTTTAAGTATTATAATTTCTATGCAAAGCGTGAGAAAGTTGAAAAACACATTAACTAGCCAAAATTATTTCTTTAAGAAACCAATGCTTGAGGGCAATTTAATTATTTAGTTTAATTTGATTTATTTAAATTGAATTTATTAACTGGAAATATAGTAGAAATAGTGATACCAATGTAACATTCCTATTATTTCGTATAATTTCGTATATTATTAAATATAGAATTTGTGATAGAAAACCATAAAATTAAAGAACAGTAAATGTAGTACAGCTTTTAATAATACCTGTAATTAAATAAATTTTGCATTTATTTGCCAACTCAAAAAATTACAGGAAAAGTTGAATTAAAATGATCATCGAAACAGGAATATTTGAAATAAGAGGAAAAATCTATTTGAATACAAAAGTTTTCAAAAATAGCTCTCAGTAATTTCAAAAAAGATTTAAAATGTAGAAAAATAGTTCGTTTTCATCCGAACGTTAAAGATCTAATAATATTTTGAAAATCAAATATCTCAAATTCGGCTGATTTCAATAAGATTTTAAAAACTCACGATAAAAAAATATTGAACACTAATTAATAATGTGTGAATTCTGATATATAAACATAAGACTGTTAATATCTAAATTATTTAAAAATTTCATTCGCCGCTTAAAATAAAATCTCCATTTAAAGCAAGGAAAAGAGAAAGAGAAGAAAAATCTAAATTTTATCTAAAAGACATAAAAGTATAATATCAAAAAAGAAAGAAACTGAATTTCAGCTATGAATCAATCTAATGAAGGCCGTCGCTGGCATTTACAGTAATAGGAAGAGAATCAAAAGAGGAATTATAAATATCGGAGAGCAAGGATGCTAAAGGGTTTTCCACTTACCCTCATCCATCTTTTAACATGCTCACACGGAAAAAGACCAAAAGATAAAAAACTAAAAATAAACAAATAAATTGCCTTACCCAAAAAGCTAAAATTAAAAAAAAACGAGTGTGAACTCGAAGCCAAAAAAAACCAACTCTGAACCAAAAAGGCTAACTTACCCAAAAAACAAACGAATGGAAGCGAAGGATTCGCGAGTCATTGAAGATGCAAGGAGATCGGAGAGCCGAAAGCGTCTGAGCAGAGGATAGCCAAGAGCATGGATGCACAGAGGCAAAATGACACGCTAACCCTGCGCGCAGCTCTCATGGAGACTCGAGATGGCTTGTCAGAGAAAGGCATTGGTTCCGCTTTTGAGCCAAATGCGCTATGGTTGGGCATTGCTGATCCCTATATAACCCGACCCCTTCTCTCCCCCTCGCATTGCGGATAGAAGGGGCATAGGCATACAAAACAAAGGGTATAGCGAGGGGGAGACATTTTATATTGGCAGCACTTATTTCCTTACATTTCTATGTGTTTCCTATGCCGACCATACTAAGTACCATACAGCTACTGGAGCGTTGCAACTTCTCTATGTCTCTGTCATCTCTGGCAGACCCTCCTCTTCATAATTCTTGATTCTGGTCGCCCTATTTATTATTTTTATTTTTATTTTTGGCTTCATTTCTCAGAGACTGGGAATAAAGCGGAATAGCTTTCCAGGGGGTTTTGCTTTAAAAGCCGCACCCAACGTCTTCGTGATTTCCTTGCCTGCCTTTCCCCCCAGTCTTTTTGAACGTATTTTATTAGCGAAGTCATGAGATTCGAGCATTCCAAGAATGGTAGGGGAAGAAAAAATGTTCCTTCTTCGCTTTCTGCTTCAATCATTTTTTTTTTTTTTTTTTTTTTTTTATTCCCTGGGGTTAAAACCAGAGAGACAAAAATCAGAGAACCAATCGGGTGACACCCTGTTAAGAAAGACAAGGTTTCGCTTCTTGAGGAAACCGCTTTAACTGATTTTCTTAAATGCACTGTTTTTCCTTACAAGATAGCCTACTTTTTTTTTTTTTTTTTAAATTTAGTTTAGTCTTTCGTAACATGCTCACTGTAAATCAATGATTGTCACGTACTAACGAAACATTTCTTAAAGTGAAAAAAAGAAGAAAAAGAAAAAAAGCATCACTTGAGATTATAGCAACGTAGAAATTGCATGCATTTTAATGTTTAAAATAATGGAAAAAGTATGCTTTATGAATTTCAATAAATTGCTCAGCTACTGTTTATTTTATCTCATTATCCATTGACAAAGATTTTGAAAAAAAAAAAAAAAAAAAAAATTCTTAATTATTCTCTATTCTTTTACTATTGCTCGAATATTCTTAAGATTTTCTTAAAATTTAAGCTAATACTTAAAGCTTTTGAAAGGATTTTACTGCTGTGTAAATAAATATTTCCAGTTAGCCAATAGAGAACGAATTCAGTATAGTTAAATGCTTTTTCTTTGATAATGATAATATTATTTTCTTTAAATTTTGTATTAAACATCAATTCGTTTTATTTTAAAGAATTCTAAGTAAAACCAATCCTATTTATGATTAAAAGAATTTTTTTAATTTATTTTGCTTAAATTTGTTACACATTTTGTTTAAAATAATTGAAATAGTAAGAAAAATTCTGCTATTCATAAAATGCATTGCTGATCTAGTAATTTTTATTTTAATATTTTATTCCACAAAAATTTTGCTAGAATGAAAAATAATTATGTATGATATTTATTAAACAAATGAATGATAATGATAACAGTATTTTCTCTAAATTTTATATTAAACATCAATTCGTTTCCTTTCAAAGAATATTCTAAGTAAAACCAATCCTATTCATGATAAAAAAAAATTTTGATTTATATTGCTTAAATTTTTTATATATTTGTTTAAAATTATATCATTTTAAAATAAAGCTGATAATTGGTCATTATATGAGCATTCAATGAATTTCAATGAAATTATTTTATAAATAACTTTTTAAGGTGTTTATTAAAAATAAATTATCTTTTAGTTTGTATTTTATTAAAGGTTTTGAAATACTTGGTTTCATAAGAAATATAAGTTTAGAATAAGCTTAGGAATGTGTTATTTAATGAGAATTTATTTTCAAATTTTCAGTTTTTTGTTTAAATATTAAAACTAAACAATTTGAGACGAATATTTAGATTTTTTTTTCATATTTTTACAGATTTAGCTAAAAATAATTTGTCTTATATTTTAGTATTTATTAATAATTTATTTTGTTAAATACCACAACTGCTATTGAAACCTTTATCTTGGTTGAATTCAAATTTATTTTAGTCCCTTTGTTGATTTTTTTTTCTTTACAAACTTATTTTTTTCTGCGGTGTTTATAACAATGAATATTATATGTAAATATATATTTTTACATCTAATAAAAACTACAAGCAGAAATATCTATAAAACTGCTTACCTTGCTACTTCTTTCAGGTGGTGTCTGAAAACGGAATGAAATATGAATAGAAATTACATACCAACATGATTAAGAATACTTATTTTTAATATACTAATTTCAGATTCATATAAATGATCATAGAGAAATAGAAAAAGAAAAACAGAATTAATATATAAAAAAAGATAGATTGAAAAACTGAAAAAAAGTCTGACTCAGGTAAGAATATTATTATTATTTTTAACCATTCATTTAATAGTCATTGAAATTGATTAGCTGGTTTATTTGTAATATCTTGAAAGTCTGACGGTTATTTGAAAATTCCACCTAAAATTCTTATCAGACATTTCAATCACATATCCCACTTGCAAAATAATAACAGTTAGAATCCGAACGTTATAACAATGAAAAAGAAAATAATGAAAAAAAAATATCATTATTATATCATTATAAGAATATCATTATTATTGTTTAACCATTCATTTAATAGTCATTCAAATTGATTAGCTGGTAATTATTTGTAATATCTTGAGTTTATATGTTAAAAAGCCTGACGATTATTTGAAAATTCCATCTAAAATTTTTATGAGACTTTTCTATCACATATTCCACTTGCGATATAATAATAAGAATTAGAATCATAACACCCTAACAATGAAAAATTAAATAATGAAAAAAATATTTTAGAAGCTTAAAAACCACACTATAATGAATATGATAATATAGAACATTGTCGAATTTGCTAGAGAATTATTATATATAATGCACATTTTACTCTATTTAAATAAATCTTCGAAAAAAATCTCTTTTTGAAATATTTTCATTTATATGATATATTATTAAAGAAACGCCGAAGTTAAAACTTGGATCAATTTTAAATTATGGGAAAAATCGACTGTTTTGGATTGCGAGGTAGAATGTTTCGGACAGTGCCGCTAGATGTCACTGTACGTCGAAGAGAAACTGGTATTCTGACGATTTGTGACTGATAAAAAAGAATGATAGTCTTTTAAAAGATTTAAATTCAATAAATGACATTAATGCATGATGGCGAATTTTTACGCATGTAATATATTCATATTTTTATTTAATCTTGTAAAATTTTGCCAAATTTTGTTAGTGAAATATGATTACAATAAAAATAAATAAGCATCTTTATATATACATATATATTAGATACTGACAAAATTTATCAGTTTTATTTGACTTTTTGTTTTCAAGGAAGTTAAACTGGTAAATGTAATATTGAAATGATTTACATAACAATAATCCGTAAATAATTGCATAATAATCGCACAATAATCGTTGAATCATTTTAAACTACAACATATTAATAAATAAAATCTGCTTAACTATTCATATTTAATTTCAGTAACAACAACATTGTTTTATTAGCATTGTTAAACACAAAGCAAATATATTTTAGTGATTTATCAATAATTAAATAACAAAAATTTTAAAAGTCTGTATTAATTGTTATCTTGTCATTTATATTGTTACTTTAAATAACTCAGTAGGAATTAACAAGAAAATAAAATGTATAATACATTTTAAAAATAAATTTTAGAGAATATAGTATCTGAAAAATTCCAATAATACAAATATTTTTTATGCTAGCACATATATTTTGTTAAAATAAAAATACTTCACTGATATATAAAAGAATACTAAATACTAAATAAAAAGAAATTGAATGTATAGCAACGATATCATTTCACACTACAATTAATACTGGTACATAGATATACATAGGCAGTTATTTTTAATTAAGATTATTTAAAATAGGAAAAGATTAAATCTGTTGTATAATTATTTATCGAAAAGTGTCCCTGAACAGTGTAAACTAAATATTTGTATTTTAATACAGATAATATTTTATTCTGCGCAACAGTATTGTAAATATCGTGACGTCAAATTGTACAAATCAGTATAGTACAAAATGGAACTCATAAATTCTCCAAAATGCCATATCAAAAATAACACAAAGCAAACTCGATACGTTGAAGGAAAAATAAACAAAAACGAAAGGAAATTATTGTATGAATCATTTCACCTATAGTATATCAATAATACTCTACAACCATAAATATGAACATTATTACTTTTTGTGTATTTAGTTGTGCCACAGCTGGCTTAAGTGTTATCGATATAAAATGAATATAACGCAAAAAAGTAAGAAAAAGTGTCTTTTCACTTAAAATGTTTTAAAAAATTACATTTTTATTTTTATTTATTTTTGGGAAATTAATGAAAGTTTCCATAACGTAAGGAATTCTAAATAAATAGTCTGTAATATATTTATGTTTACACAATTTAGTTTTTTGTTCTTGCTTGAACCCTTACTATGAAGTATTTATGTCTCTAAAAATAAAACTTTGAACTGTATGAAAAAATTGCACAAAAAATATGTATTGAAAAATAGAATAACATAAAAAAATCATTTATAAATCTCAATATGATTCATACATTAATCGTATGTATATAGTGTATGAATCATATTTACAGGAGCATATTACAGAATTGTATATTCTTTTGTATATACGTCCAAATTTAGGAATTTTTTTGTATGGTAAAAAAACTGCGTAGGTTACTTTGTATATAAGAAGGATAAACTCAACATTCTTATCAGTTGCATTTATGACTGTATAGTGCCACACGATACCCAGAAACGTTGTAATTTTAGGAGAAATTAGGTTCAGAATTTGTTAACTGCTCGGGTTATCAGGATTTTGAGGCCTGAAAAAATTGTGAGAGGAAAGCGCTTGACATCGAATGAGTAGGTCAAAGAGATTTACACAACACATGTTAATGGTTATCTTCACGGGAAAGGGATAGTCTGGTTTTTTTAAAAAAGGAAATGTTAGGTTTCTAGATAAAAAATAAATTGTAATAAGAATTGTGCTAGATTAAGTCATTGTGATTGAAATCCGTGCGTATTAACATTTGCTGAAAATGGAATTTTTTCCTTTATTTTCGATTTATTTACTCGATTTTTCGATTTGACTACTTTTATAAATGCGACTTTATTTAGTCATGATTGTATACATATAAACCAAATTTGTCATTAGCAATTGTACGATGAAAGTGCATGAGATCGATTTTAATGGTTATCTTCACTGGAAAGGGATAGTCTGATACCTTTTAAAAAAAAGAAAGGAAAAGAAAATATTAGGTTTCTAGATAAAAAAAACATGTCCAATTTATAATAAGAATTGAGTTGTATTAAGACATTGTGATTGAAATTCGTATGTATTAACATTTTTTGAACTTTTGAAGGTATTTTTTTCCTTCTATTCAATTTATTTACATAATTCTTAATATTTGATTATTTTTACAAATATGACTTTATTTAGTCATGATTGTATACATATGTACCTAATTTGCCATTAGCGATTGTACGAGGAAAGCGCTTGACATCGAATGAGTAGGTCAAAGAGATTTACACAACACATGTTAATGGTTATCTTCCCAGGAAAGGGATAGTCTGGTTTTTTTTTTAAAAAGAAAATATTTGGCTTCTAGATAAAAAAACCATGTATAATTTGTAATAAAAATTGAGTTAGATTAAGACATTGTGATTGAAATCCGTATGCATTAAATTTTCCCTTCTATTCTATTTATTTACACAATCCTTAATTTTCGACTACTTTTTTAAATGTGACTTTATTTAGTCATGATTGTATACATATACACCTAATTTGTCATTAGCAATTGTACGAGGAAAGCGCATGACATCGAATGAGTAGGTCAAAGATTTACACAACGCTTTTTAATGTTATCTTCAAGGAAAAGGGATAGTCTGATTCTTTTTTAAAAAGAAAGGGGAAAAAAAAGAAAATATTAGATTTCTAGATAAAAAAAACCATGTCCAATTTATAGTAAGAATTGAGTTGTATTAAGGCATTCTTATTGAAATTCGCATGTATTAACATTTGTTGAACTTTTGAATGTATTTTTTTCCCCTTCTATTCGATTTATTTACATAATTCTTAATTTTCGACTACTTTTTTAAATGTGACTTTATTTAGTCATGATTGTATACATATACACCTAATTTGCCATTAGCAATTATACGAGGAAAGCGCATGACATCGTATGAGTAGGTCAAAGATTTACACAACACATTTTAATGTTATCTTCAAGGAAAAGGGATAGTCTGATTCTTTTTAAAAAAGAAAGAAAAAGAAAATATTTGGTTTCTAGATAAAAAAAAACATGTCCAATTTATAATAAGAATTGAGTTGTATTAAGACATTGTGATTGAAATTCGTATGTATTAACATTTTTGAACTTTTGAAGGTAATTTTTTTCCTTCTATTCGATTTATTTACATAATTCTTAATATTCGATTATTTTTACAAATATAACTTAGGTATATATGTATTAGTACACATATATACCTAATTTGCCATTACCAATTGGGTGAGGAAAGCGCATGACATTGAACTAGTAGGTCAAAGAAACACTACTCATTTTAATGTTATCTTCATGGGAAAAGGGGATAGTCTGGTTCTTATTTTTAAAAAGAAAATATTTGGTTTCTAGATAAAAAAAAAAAATTATGTCTAATTTGTAATAAGAATAGTGTTAGATTAAGATATTGTGATGGAAATTCGTATGTACTAACATTTGTTGTAAACGGAATTTTGTTCCCCTTCTTTTTAATTGTAGATGCTGGTCTAACTAGCATAAAATGTGCATAAAATAATCGTAGAGAGACAAACCAAACCAAAACTTCTTTTCAATTTATTTACTCAATCCTTAATATTCGACTACTTTTATAAATGTGACTTTATCTAGTCATGAATGTATACATATACACATAATTTGTCATCAACAATGTTATTTCTGTGATTGCATTTCTTCTTTAGCAATGAATACAAAATATGATTTTTATTTTGTATAAATTTTGCATTGTGAAATATCCAGAAATACACAAGCAAAATAAACACTTAGAAAACATTATAAAGCAAATACCTTGTATACGAACGCTAAATTCCGAGATATTTTATCTTGCAAATAGCCCAATAATAGAATTCTTTCTGAGAACACAATTTGAGTTCGCATTTGAAATCCACGCATTTTTCAAGGAGGGATAAATTGCTTGATTACGTAAAAACAAATAACTTCAGGGAAAAAAAAAACTACATTTATATAACATATAAACAACGCAATGAACGTATAACATGTTTTAGAAATCGGATACACATAAGCATTTTCTTTTTATAAAATATTAATCAATGTGAATATATTTGTTTCTATTTGAACAAAACATTTTTTAAAATCGTATGATGGCAACTAAAATACGTTGCATATAATTTTGACAACTTAATTTGTAAAGATTCTGACCAGACTAGATATAAGTATTAAAATCTCTTTTGGTAGTAGGCACTGTGATGTCAGATTCCATAGGTCAAATAACTTTTGTCCGTTACGCTAACGTTTATAATATTCATAGTAATATTGTCTTAAAAGCACGATGCATTTTACCAGATATTTCTTTTCCTACAAAAAAGTCTTTCGCAGGTATATAATACTTATTTTCAATGATTTTTTTTTAATGGAAAGTCCATTTTCCATCCTTGTTTTAATGTATTTAATTTTATTTAATTTAAAAACGATTTAATAACAAAAATTTACTATCACAGTTATACGTAATAAATTTTGAAAAAATGCTTTTTGACTGTTTTGCTTCTTCATTGCTGTCGTTTTTGGCATTCCAAATGTTCAGCAACTTTAAAAGCAATACTGAACTGAAATGTTTAATTTTTGAATAAAATGTTCAATAGTTGACTATTTAATAAAGCCTATTCTAAGTTTAAAAAAAAAAATATCATGAATGATAACACGAGGAAAATAACTATCAGTACTGCAGCATAGTGAATTGCGTGTGAAAAAATAAATACCATTATGAGGTTTCAAATAATACATTATTAATTATATATTATATTACAAATAGCATTATGAGGTTCAATTTTAAACTTGAAATAGATTAACAATATGAGAATGCATAGATTTAAATTTAATGCATTTTTGCAGTTATATATATTTTACATTTATACGTTTATATAAAATTTAAATATATATCAATATTTTTGCTTTATATATAATTAAATTTAATGAAACAAGTATTGTACAGTAGCGTCTCGCTACAAAGCTCATTTAGAAAAATAAAGTCACATAAATAGGTCTTTACCGGGTTTTTTTTTAATGTTGACTTAAAAAAAAATTATGTATTGTATTATGTAATAATAATTTTTTTATTTATTAGAGCCGTATCTTTTGTTTTAAATATAAAACTCTGACTTACCAATGATAAAAATTTAAGTAACTTTAGAGTATAAAGTCGATTACTTTGATCTTTTGCATTGTCTTCCTACATGCGAGACATAATAACGAAATTACGAAAAATGAGAAAAATTAAGGAAACACAAATGAAAGTTTGAATAATTTTTATAATAATTACCTGGAAATATAAATTCGTAAAAAATATTCTATGAATCTTATTTTGTAATTTACGAGCTTTTCATGGAGGAGGAAATTTCCATTGTTCATTATTTCGCATAAATACACTAAGAAAAAAATAACTAGAAACATTTTATTTTTGCACAGATAATTACAATGTTTTCAGGGACACTGATAAATATGTGTAAATTAATATTTTTCAAATTAAAGTTATTCTATGAAATTTGAATTGTTTGGAAACCTGTTTTCTATAAAATTCGCCATGAAGGATTATAAAGAATTCCATCATCAAGTATTTATTCTATGCCATAATATTGCATTTTAAAAATTATAAAATTACATTATGTTACAGTTTTTTTAAAAAAGAAAGCCAAAAGTCTTCCAAGATAACGATTGTTCTTGTTTTCGTGTGACGGTTTCGCGCACCTGAAAACAATTTTCTATTATATTTATTTTTTTATGATTTCCTAGTAATATAAATTCCTGTAAAAAATACTTTTGAATTCTCTATTTGAAATTTTCTTGCTGTTTATGAAGGTGGAAAATTCATATTGTTCAATATTTTGAATAAATATCATAAAAAAAAAAAACTAGAAATATTTTATTTTTGCACAAGTAAATTATTACAATTCTTTTAGGAAAACTAATACATATGTGTGCAATAAATTTTTTTTGTAAGTTAAAGTTATTCAATAAAATCGGAATCCCATGGAAACTTATTTTTTTAAAATCAATCATCAAGTATTTATTCTATGCCCAAATATTACATTTGAAATATTATAAAATTGCATTGCTTAGGTTACTGGTTTTTTTTTTTTGTTTTGTTTTTAAATCAAGAGTTTTCCAACATATCATAACAAAAATTGCTCAATATGACCTCGTTGCATTTACGAATATATATATATATATATAAAGAACTTATAAAAGAAAAATATAAAGAACCTATTTCTATAATGCATCTATTGCATTTTAAATATTATAAAATTACTTTGTTTAGGTTCCTTTTTTTTTTAAAAAGGAAGCCTGTTTGAATTGTTTTTATGATTGCCTAGTAATATAAATCCCGTAAAAAATATTCTTTGAATCACAATTTGAAATGTGCATGCTTTTTTATGGAGGAGGAAAAATCACATTGTTTCTTATTTCGAATAAATACCATGAGAAATAAAAAAGCTAGCAGTATTTTATTTTCGCACAAATGATTAAAATTTTTTCAGGGATAGTGATACATATGTGTACTTTAACATTTTTTAAATTAAAATTATTCTATAAAACTGGTATCGCATGGAAATCTATTTTCTATAAATTCTCTCATCAAGTATTATAAAGAATTAAATCACCAACCATTTATTTGAATAGGCATAATATTGCATTTTAAATATTATAAGATTACATTTGTTTAAGTTACTGGGTTTTTTTGAAGGAAAGCCAAACGTTTTCCAAGATGTCATAACAAAAATTGTGCAAGATTAACTTGCTGCACTTATGAAAAATATAAAGAACCTATAACATATATATATAAAGAACCTATAACATAGATATATAAAGAACCTATAAAAGAAAATTATAAAGAACCTATTTCTATAATGCATCAAATACTTTCATTCGTAATTTGATCATTAACATTGAACAATTATAAATGGGAAAACGCATTTTTTTGTATATTATTGTTCCTTAAATTTTTTCTAGTTCGCTAAATTGTTGTTAATATAAAATAAATCAAACATGTTGTAAAAAAATTAAATAATTATTTCATTACTTTAATAAATCATTATAATAAAATTCTAATATTTTATTTTAAATGTCGTTAAATTTTCCAAAGTGATCCTAACAAATTATCCGAATTTAAATGACTGCATTTAATAAAAATTCTTATTTTTGAATAGAGTGACGTGTTTTTAATAGCAATTGAAAAACCTTATTGCGTTGCAAATAATAATAATAATAATTAGTTTCTTGAAATATATATAAGAATTATAATAACAAAAGAAAAATTAATCTTTCGAACAGATGAAAATTAAGTTATGTAATTAGTTAGTCCACAGTGAATTACTTCTACAAAAGTATTTTATTCTTTATTTTCTTAAAATATTTTAATCTTATGAATCAAAAATTTATTTAAAAATTTAAGTACATGTAATATTTTATGCAAACTAAGAAAACCCTGATTTTCTTTCCTTCCATTGGAGGGTATTCACTTTTATGTAAACTAAAATGAACTGTCAGCTAAACGAATTTTAAAATCCTTTATAGATAATCTTAATCGTCTTCTACTTCATTATTAATCCGATCATGATAAATGTTTTATTTGTTTAGCGTGTGAAAATTTCAAGGTTAGTAATAAATTACTTCATTACTTTATCAGATAACTTTTCAAGTAATTTTCTTCATTATTCTATGCATAGTCATTTTATTCCTGCAATTTTAACTCTTCTTTAACAAAGAATAAAGAGCATTAAAGATTAGAATAGCCTATTAAAGGTTGTTGCCATGCTATACGCCTTTTAGCTTTTCATCAACATTAAATATACGTGCTTCAAGTATTACAATTTATATAATTAATTATTTACAAACTTTTTAAAAAAAATATAAGCATTTTCTAAATTTTTTATTGACATTTGTTTTTATAGCTTATGTTTTAATTTATATTTATATATCGATGAAAAACTAAACATGTTATAGGCATGTTAAGTTTATCATCGATATTATGTGTGCGTGCTTCAAGTATTATAATTCCTATAATTAATTACTTACAAACATTTTTTAAAAAATATAAAAAATTTTCTAAATTTTTTATTGATATTTGTTTTTATACCTTATGTTTTAATTTAAATTTCGTATTCCGCTCTTATAATTTTAATATATACTTAAACTTCAAATGTTAGAATAGCTAACTAAAGTATGTTTTTTAAGGGACAGCAAATATTTATCCAAAATAAATTTTTTTTGATATTATTGTAAAGGAGAATGTGATAGTTAGAATAAGGAGTTGGATACGATTTTTATAACGAATATGAAACAAATGAGTTTGTAGTTTTATGCTTCTTGTAGACTGAAGTAAATGATACTGTAGTTTATGAAACGGGACCTGATGCCCGATTGACTAGCGCTCTGGCGCTGTGTGCCACAGGGTTCGAGTCCTTGCGGTGTCATGGATGTTGATAGTGGTTCGGAATCCACTTTAAATTATAGGTCCCTGTCTAATATGACTGTTGGGCGCAGAGCTGACAACCTTATCCCATAAAAAGAAAACATCACCTGTCTCGAAATCTCCCAGTAGGCAGACGGCCTTCCAGTGAAGAAGAAGGCAGTATTTACCGGTTTTATCTGGCATTTTGACGTACTAAATTAAACTTACTTAAATTAGAATAAAGTAAATACATACAGATTTTTACATGATGGTGTAACATATCAAGTAAAAAGATTGATGTTTAAAAGTGACATAGATGGAATTTTGGATATCTGTAAAACTGTCATTATTTTGTATCTTGATTTAAAAGTAAAACAAATTAAACTTATTTAGAATTAGAATTAAGTAAATACATACAGATTTTTACATGATCTAAAAAAGATTGATAGTTTAAATTGACATAGATGGAATTTTTGGATATCTATAAAACTGTCATTATTTTGTATCTTGATTTAAAAGTAAAACAAATTAAACTTATTTAGAATTAGAATAAAGTAAATACATACAGATTTTTCATGATGTAAAAGATTGATAGTTTAAATAGGGACATAGATATTTTGGATATCTATAAAACTGTCATTATTTTGTATCTTGATTTAAAAGTAAAACAAATTAAACTTATTTTAGAATAAAGTTTAAATGAGTGACATAAATGATTGAAGTTTAAATAGTGACATAAATGGAATTTTGTTGTTGGTATAAATTGTATTTAGCTTTATCGAGCCTCTTAATATAATATATGAATATATTGGATATGGATCATAATAAAATCATCAGGTATTATCAAATGGAATTTATTATGGTCTTCTGCGTAATTTGATGATGCATGTCAATTATTTACAGAGGCATTAATTTCAGTATTATTAATTAATCTGTTACATATCTCATCTAAAATTCTGCACTCTTTAATAAATAAAATCGTTCTGTAATCGATAATCTATAGTGTTAAAAAATTTTAAAACAATAAAATTCCTATTTAAAAATTAATTAAAGTATACGTCTTTTTTCATGCCATGCTTACTAGTTTAACAGGGACTATACTAGTTAATAATAAATTGCTGATTGAAAAAACCAGATTTTTTATTCACAATGAATTCTAAAATACTCTAATTTTAGTTCGCTATCAACAATAAACAACATAGATATCTATAAAACTTTCATTATTCTGTATCTTGATTTAAAAGTAAAACAAATTAAACTTATTTAGAATTAGAATAAAGTAAATACATACAGATTTTTACATGATGTGTGTAACATATCAAGTAAAAATCTGCACTAAAATAAATAAAATCATCTGTAATCGATAATCTAAAATATTAACATTTCTAGAACAATAAAATTCATAATTAAAAAATCAAAGTATATGTGTTTTTTTTTTTTTTTTTTTTTTTGCCATTCTTACTAATTTAACAGGGGGCTAGTAATAAATTGCTGATTGAAAATACCAGATTTTTATTCACAATGAATTCTAAAATACTCTAATTTTAGTTCGCTATCAACAATAAACAACATAGATATCTATAAAACTTTCATTATTCTGTATCTTGATTTAAAAGTAAAACAAATTAAACTTATTTAGAATTAGAATAAAGTAAATACATAAAGATTTTTACATGATGTGTGTAACATATCAAGTAAAAATCTGCACTTTAAAATAAATAAAATCGTCTGTAATCGATAATCTAAAATATTAACATTTCTAGAACAATAAAATTCATAATTAAAAAATCAAAGTATATGTGGTTTTTTTTTTTTTGCTATTCTTACTAATTTAACAGGGGCTAGTAATAAATTGCTGATTGAAAATACCAGATTTTTATTAACAATGAATTCTAAAATAAGCTGACTTTAGTTCATTGTCAACAATAAATAACGCAGGTATCTACAAAATTACCACTATTTTGCATCTAGATTTAAAAGTAAAGTGAGTTAAACTTATTTTGAATTAGAATAAAGTAAATACATACAGATTTTTACATGATGTGTGTAACATATCAAGTAAAAATCTGCACTTTAAAATAAATAAAATCGTCTGTAATCGATAATCTAAAATATTAACATTTCTAGAACAATAAAATTCATAATTAAAAAATCAAAGTATATGTGGTTTTTTTTGCTATTCTTACTAATTTAACAGGGGGCTAGTAATAAATTGCTGATTGAAAATACCAGATTTTTATTCGCAATGAATTCTAAAATAAGCTGACTTTAGTTCATTGTCAACAATAAATAACGCAGGTATCTACAAAATTACCATTATTTTGCATCTAGATTTAAAAGTAAAGTGAGTTAAACTTATTTTGAATTAGAATTAAATAAACACGCTGAATAAATTTATTTCAGTACGTAAGATTGCAAAAGGCATTTAGAAATATCATCGCCATAACGCGTATAATTCAAAAGAAACATGCCTTTCTTCTATATCACCTCTTTGAATCTTTATTTTTGATATCAGGCTTCTGATCTTTACTTACATATTGCTTACTAATCTTTATTAAAAATAGTGTCATAAATGCCTCTGCTTGACATAATCATTGTGATATCTTAAAGGATAATTGATGGTATCATGCAATAAAAAAAAGGAAGTTTGTTTAAAATGTAATTTATATTTTTATAATGTAATAATATATTTTTAATAATAGAATAATTTGAAATTAATTTTAA
The DNA here is from genome assembly GCA_021605095.1 of Caerostris extrusa. Classification (NCBI taxonomy): domain Eukaryota; kingdom Metazoa; phylum Arthropoda; class Arachnida; order Araneae; family Araneidae; genus Caerostris; species Caerostris extrusa. The sequence continues at coordinate 26,204 of BPLR01018770.1, forward strand.
TGATCAAAAGATTTATCCAAAATAAAAGATTGAAATGGGATGTTATTTTTGAAATGGAAATTATAATGATCATAAACTTCTTCAAACGCGACATCTTTTGATGATTTTCATAAATTAGAAATGTTTTATTTTTAGAGTGTAATAAATTTTTTAAAGAAATTTCGTTGATTAATTGCACCTAAAACTTGAAATTTAATATTTTCAGAAAGTATGCATGCAATAATAGCTTTTTTACATATTAAAATAAAAATTACATAAGCATGTTCAAAGCCACATTCATTCATGCTTATAACGTCTATTTTTGCTGTTGATAAAACGTTTGGTATAATTTTATTATTTAGATTATTTTACTAGATAATATACAATAATTGTAGACGATATATTTTGCATTCGCATATCTCTGAGTAACAGAGCAATTATGCTATTTTCAATTATTAGCAACAAATTTACTAATCTTAAGATTTTTATTTCGTAAATTTTTAAAACATATATACGGACAATTCTAATTTAAAAATTCTTTCATATAAAATCCATCGACCATTATTTTATTTATATTTTTTTCGACATAGTTCAATTTGAGAAATTAAATTCATATATACATATAAAAGTGCTATAAGGATCTTCAATAGTGAACATACATACATGCAAATGTTTTTAGTGGTTTTGTAGAAGATTTTAATTTAAAAAGTTCAAGATAAATCCACGATTTAACAGGAAAGTATAATTTTTAGAAAAAAAATTGTCTTTATTTACATAAACAAAGTATAACACTTCAGTCTGTGAACTATTGTTAATTCAATCAGGATAAATTAAATATTATCTAATATATAGATAAGATATTTCAAAGAAATAGAAAATGAGTTCTCTTATCTTTCAATTTTTTTTTATCAAATTTCACTAGTGCATATTTACGCAAACATTTCAAGTTAAGTTATCAAAAACAAATATTTAAACACATCGCAATCATTTTAAATCATGGCAGAGCATTAAATATTTTACAATGTGTGCTAAATCCAAAAAGATTTATAGTCCTAAAATTCTAGGAACTAACCATAAATCAGATGATGTGTATGTGTTAGTTCATACAGCTCTGTGATAAAATGTCTGTATTGAGAATTAATTTTTATTTCAAAAATTAAGAGATCAGCATATATATAACACATAGTTATTATGTAACATCAAAAAACATTTACGAATCCCACGACAAAAAATTAAGTAATAAGAAGACGTCACGAAAAGAAAAATAAGTAATAACAGTATAATAAATATAGTAATAATAATAGTAATAATTAGTATTTATTATACTAATAGTAATAATTAGTATTTATTATAAATAAGTAATCGTGTTAGTTCATACAACTCCGCAATAAAATGTCTGTATTGAGACAATTTGACAATTTATTGCTAATCTCCGCAATAAATTCTCTGAATGTCTGATTTTTACTTCAAAATTAAGAGATTAGCATATATATATACAATTATAATTATCATATAGCACCAAAAACGTTTACGATTCTTTCGACAAAAAAATAAGTAACAAGAAAACATTATGAAAAGGAAAATAAGTAATAATGTGTTTCATGTTGTTGTTGTTGTTTCTTATAGCTGGCCAAGCTCACGAGCCCATATTTTCATGATTGAAGGGGAAGGAAGCAGCTTCTGTTGTGATGGAGCACCCAGTAGGTAGAAGTCTGACTTTGGCTCCATGACGCTCTTACAGTCATAGGAGACCGGGACCTACGGCTTAAAGTGGATTCCGAACACCACAAACATCCATTTGCGCACCGAGCGCTAGACACTCGGTCATTCAGGTCCCAAATTTGAGAATGCCAACGGCAAGCGGTGTTCCCAGGTGGTCACCCACCCAAGTACTGACCGTGCCCAATGATGCTTGACTTCGGTGATCTAACGAGAACCGGTATATTCAGCATGGTATGGCCGTTGGCTTGTGTGTTTCATTTGTGTGCATAGGAATTATTTTTTTTCTTAACTTTGTCAACTTACGTGATAAACCTTTTTGGACAGATTTTTTTTTATATAATAATTATCAATAAAATATATTCACATTAAAATTTATCGATAAATAAACGATTTTTATCCTTTTTTTTGCTACTTAGAAATTCAACATATAATGGCAGCTCTAATATTTTAAGCAGAAAAAGAAAAAAAAAAAATTTTTTTCACTAAAATCCATCAGAAATAAATATTAAAAAGCACTTTTTTCTTTTAGTTCTATGGTATCTATTAAATTTTTTTATCAGTGTTGAGATTGAAATGCTTTAAGTGTTGTATCACAAAAATTCCACTCAATACAGTTGCACTACTTTGAATTTTATAATATAGAACACCTGATTTATCAAGCATAAAAAAAAAGAGAGGTTCATATTTTTTATCGCTAAATCTGATAAAGAAAGTTCGTAGTATGTGAAACACATTTATGCAAGAAAAGAGAACAATGATTAGCTAAAATTTACATTTCTTTAATTTACATTTTTCCTAAAAATAACTATTTTTAAACGTTCTCTTGGGAGTTGTTATAAGATATTTCCTTTCCAAATGAATGCATAGAATTTAGAATTTGCTTTGCTTATATTTCATTTTTAAAAAATCATTAATTTCTCACGATATAGATGAATGACCTTAGTAGATAGAGGCAAGTAAAGGTAGTTCTTAGTAATGAAGAAAAAACTAAATCTACCCCTGTTCTGGCTGATATTATATAACACATTTTTACTTTGTTTTTCAAGAACTAACTGTAAATCAGATTATCTGGATATCCCTTTCATTTATATGACTGAGCGATGGTTTATCTGTATAAGTAACTTTTTTTCATACTAAAAATTTGAAGGATTAAAAAAAAAGTATTATTAAGTTCTGCCAAAAATATTTATTAGATCCAACCAGTAGTACATTTATCAAGAAATGGTCTATTATGCTTATTTGTAATAGCTAGTGCGAGATAAAATACTATTGATGCTGTTTTTCGAAAACCGGACACATTGGCATGATCCATTCGGCACTAGAATCTCAGATGTGTAGCAGATTCAGCGTTATCCAGGATTCATGAACACTCTATTTGAACGAACGACTGGATTTTAAACGAACACTCTATTTAGGGGTTCGTACACTTCTTTTCGACCTCGACGGAAGCCATTCTGGGCTACGGGTTAATCGCATACTTTCTCAGCATAGACACAGGAAAAGTTGAAATTTTGCAGGTTCGGCTTCATCTGAATTTATGAACTAGAAGAGTTTAGCTTGAAAAGTTTCTCTAGTTCGTAAATTAACTAGAGAAGCTTAGTTTTTCAAACTAAACTCCTTTAGTTCGTAAATTCAACGTCCAATCTTTCTAGCCCCTGAGAGAGGAAACATTAAGCTAAAATATTTTGCTGGAATAATTAATTTTTACCAATACGATTATTTATACTTAAGCAATTTTTTAATTTTATTTGTATCACTTGACATATTCATAATTCTACCATAAAAGTTTTTAATTTTATTGTATCACATGACATATTCATAATTCTGTATTTTATTTTACATTTCATAATTTATTTAAGAAATTTTATGAAATTTTGAAAATTAGAATATGATTTGCTTTTATATATTAAGCTCTCAGTTATTAAAACATTATGGCAGTATAAAATATATAATTTTGTTTTTGAAAATATGCATCAGTTTACATGAGCACGGACAAATATATTTTTTAAAGATTGAATAGTTCGAGCAATTTCGCCAATTTTTTTTTTTTTTTGTTCTAATGCAGCTGGCAAACACTTAGACAGTTGTCTTGGCTGCCTTAACGCAAAGCGCTGCAACAACGTTACTCACTTTGCACTTCCCAGGAGGCGCATGTAATTTGAAGATAAGCTACGGACGCAGAGTAACAATGCCCCTGTAACGCTCTACGATCCTATTAGACCAGGACCTACGGTTTAAAGTGGATTCCGAACCACTACAAACATCCATAACACCGCCGGACTCTTACCCGAAACTTGTGGTATGAGCGCCAGAGCGCTAGCCACTCGGCCATTCAGGCCCTGTTTTGTCAATGTAAATTTTATGGAAAATGTGATACAAAGCCCTGTAAATTTCAATCGTTAGGAATCTCGAGTATTTACTTTTTTTTTTTACGCCTTATGAATGCAAATTTCCATAATTTATGTGACTGTTTTTCTAAATATGCCTAACAGATAAAATCTTTCCATTATTATTAAAAATAAAACATAAAAAAAGTATGTTCAACAAAACTTTTTAACTTAAATAGTTTTTGAAATAATAATAGGATGTTATTTTATAAATTTATAATAATAATATTTTACCATTACTAGTATTATAAATACAGCAAGTGGATTGAGTGGATTCATTGTGGACTGAAACATATACTAAACCAATTTTTTTTTTCAGATTTATTCAAAAACCAAGTATTGGAAATATATACAGATTGGCCAAGTCATAAAACAATGGATTACTTAATGGAATGGAAAAGGATGGATATCGTTGTCAAGTCTATGCATCAAGTCTGTCATCATTTAAATAATATATATTTTCTGAAATATACATTCCATGCAAGTATACCATAATATTTAAGACCAATGTAACACTCTTTTACATATAGTGAAAAAAATTTTTTTTTTTACTAGGCATTAATGTTGTAACACTCTTCCTACATGGCACATTATATGTACTTACTTCACATTTTGTATATACCTAAAATGTAATACTTATATTCAATAAATAATTATAAAGTATCTATACATTTATGATCATTTAAAGAGCAGAAATTTAAGACATTAATAATGGATCTAATATCAAAAATATTCCTTCAATTTAAAAAAAAATAAATAAATAAACAGGCAGTGAAAACAATGTATTTAATAACTATAATTTTTCTGATATTTTTAACAATGTGATTGTTAAACATGAATATTTCTTTTATTACTAGGATTGTAATATAAACTCATTAGTATTAGCAGTAATACCTTAGCAGTATTTTTAAAAATATTAAAAAAAATGTGCTACCTAAATTTTTAAAATGTATATAAATGTATTAGTGATAGATATGTATAAGCCCTTAATCGATAATAGCGAGGCATTTGAGGCATTGTATATAATATTGAGGCATTTGAGGCATTGTATATAATATTGAGGCATTTGTATTAACTTATGAACAATTAAAAATAATTTTTATATTATTTCAATAGATTGTTGTTGTTGTTGTCATCGTATCCCTCATGGAAGGAGGGAAGAAGGGTGCAGCTTTTGTTCTGATGGAGCACCCGTAGGTAGAAGTCTGACTTCTGCCCGTAACGCTCTTACAGTCATAGGAGAACGGAACCTACGGCTTAAAGTGGATTCCGAACCACTACAAACGTCCCTGGCACCGCCGGGACTCGAACCCGAAACCTGCGGCACCGAGCTCCAGAGCGGTAGACACTCGGCCATTCAGGCCCATTTCAATAGATTTCTGTCAATTAATAATATTTTCACGTTGATGCAATTTGAGCTACAAAAATTACTAACAGTTGTTTACTGGCCAATATTGTTTGTGTTAATTTTGATCAGAAATATATGTTCTTTTTTAATTACATTCTAATTTGTATAAATGTTAATTACAGAAAGTTTACAAAAATTAAGCAATCTAGTCAAACTAAAGGTCGTATTCCTCAACAACAACAAAAAACAAAAATATGGCAATTCTTCAAAAACCATTTAGCAAATAAGCAACTTTGAATACTATTGATTTCCTAGAATTAATACTCCTTCCATTTACTGAAAGCATTGATAATAATAACAAAATTGATTTTGTTATTTTGGTTAAATTTTCCACCATACAAAACAGCAGGTTTTGGTTTGTCGCTCTACGGTCATTTTATGCACACTGTAGGCTAAACAGACCGGGACCTACAGTTTAAAGTGGAGTCCGAACCACTACAAACACCCATGGCACCGCCGGGAATCGAACCCGAAACCTATGGTACCGAACGCCAGAGTGCTAGCCACTCGGCCAACAGGCCCCTGTAAAACTGCAGGAGTGGTAGATATAAAAATTCGCCTCGATTTTCTGATAGAAATTGTAAGCTGTAGAGAAATTGTTAGATCTTTTTTTCACTGTTTATTTAAATTTTAATAAATTATCGATTTTAAAAATTTCCTTTCACTAACAACATATTTAACTTTTCAAAAATAATTTTGTTACAACTTGGATGCTAAATTATAAAATTGTAACTGAAATTTATTTTTGGTATATTCTGAAATCAAAAAAGCAATAATAGATTGAAATTATATAAATTATATTATATATTATACTATAACCTATTTTTGAGAGATATCAACCGTATCGCTTACAGTTTTGCATATGCATTTCAAATTATTACTACTTTTTTAATTATATAAAAAGGAAATATTTTAGCCTCATAAAGTTTAAATTATCAAGTTTTGAAAAGTGCGAATAATTGTAGAACATAAATTATCGTTAATCTCACTTCTGTCTGACTGGTAAAATTGAAATAGCGATAAACATATCATAAGATTATCTTGAACTTTTTCAGTTATTTTAAAGAAGCAAAAACTATTTTGATAAAAATTTTGCATAATTAAAATTTGCTTTTAAATTAATATACATCTCAGAGAGAATTCATATTTTTTTTTTTTTTTTTTCAATATTTTTAAAATCTTCACTCACATATCTGAATAAGCTAGTTTGGCGTCATTAAAATACATATACATGCGTTCAAATTTATGCGGTTAAAGCCCTCAGAAAAATGCATAAGTTTTTTAAAAATAAATTAAATGAATTCACCGGTGAATAAATGAAGATGTCGTCGCTAACTAAAAATTTTTTTTTTATAAATTTAATTTATCTAAATGAAATGAGTTTCTATTCCATTCACGTGGAAGTTGAAACTATTTAGTAATTTAAAAAGTATTTTTAAATTTTTCTTTATTCATGGATTGAGATATTCTACTGCATTTTGTTAAATGCTGTATCTTATTAAGCTTGTTTCGTTTCTACACATTCAAAGTAAACAAAAAAATTGTCTGGCTACAGGAATTTGATTTATTAACTCTTTTAAAGTATAATTACAAATGCGTCGAAACAGTTAATTGCCATATAACAACATGTCTGAAATAGTAATTATTTTGGATAAAAATAATTAAGAGTGTAATGTTTCAAGATGAGTTATAAAATTCAGTATACAGATAGGTAAATTATAAATTATGCCTATTTATTCATCACCTGGGGCTGCCTGATGGCCAATTAGCTAGTGCTCTGGGCTTTGGTACGACAGGCTTCAGGTTCGAATCTTTTCGGTAGCATGGATGTTTGTTAGTGGTTTGGAATCCACGTTAAATTGTAGATGCCGGTCTAATTAGCCTAATGGGAACAAAAATGACCGTGGAGCGACAAACCAAGTAAATCAACTTCTCGGGGACACCAGCACGTACGCTTACACTTATTAATTTTAATTAAAATAACTTAACCGAAATTTTTTAATAGTTGAATAATTAATACTGAAAAAAAATTGGTTAATACTGTAGGAGAGCTACTTACTACAAAATCACCCAACAATTAAAAGAAAGAACTACTCAGATGTAAAACTTATAATATTTTCTTGTGATAACTTGGTTTTGTAAATGTTGTAACATAATGCTATCTAATATAGTATAACTGAACTTATACACATATATCCTAAATGTATGAAACCTTTTCATTCGCCGATATCAATAATTCTCAATGGCCACATAGAAGCACATAATTCTTTCTATTTTGTATGTTAAATGTTTTTATAACTTTTATCTGCCTCTGCGAATAATTGTCGATATTAAATAAATAGAATGTGTTCAAACAAAAAAAAAAAATCATTTTATCGTTATTTTAAAAGTTCATTCTTGAATTAATTAACGATTATTATTAATTCTTAACGATTGTTATTACCTATTTTTATTGATTAACGATTATTAATTTTCAAGATACACGTACTATTATTGGTTTTTCACATTAGAATATTTTAATTTTTAGGATTTCATGCTAATGATTTCTATAATATCATACATTTTAATTTAAGTTAACGGTTTTAACAATTTTTTAACATTATGAATATTCATTAAACTTGATATTAATAAATATTCAGTGCTAAGTATTCGAATATAGAAAAATATTATAAGTTTAACTATAAATTACAGAGAAAACTAACATTTTGTATATTTAGCAAGATCAAATTAAATCATCAAAATGCAATATTATAACAAAAGGTTGTAAAAATTAAAAGAGAAAGAAATTATTTTTGTTTTAAAATACGTCTTTTTACAAATAAAATTTTAAAAAATTAATATTGAAGTTCCATAAAATCCTCTCGACCAATTTAACACGTTTTTAATTTTTTTTATAAATCGAACCAGATTTTTCAACAGGAAAAGTTACTTATTTTTCTAAAATTTTAAAGATTTTGTGTTTGAGCATATTTCTATGAAAATCTTCTGAAATGATTTTTATCATTTTAGGGACAATGTGATAAAAGCCTTGAAAAATTTAGTGAGAAGTTACGAGAAAATCTTGAATTGAAATATTCGAAATAAAATTATCGAAACATTTATTTACTTTCAGCATCATAAAATATCTTCTTCGTGTGTTTTTAACTAATTCGATCTCTAAACACAATAAAATGTTGAAGATTCATAAAATACCAACAAAAATTTTGATTTTTTAAGAATACCAATTTGTAAAGCTATTAACGTGCTTAAGAATATAAAATTAAGCACTTATGAATATTTTGAAATTTTAACTTAATATTTTTAAGAATAATAGTTTCAAAAATACACTTATTTTAGGGATATTTAAAAATAATAAAAACAAACTCACAGAAACGAAAATAATTAAATTACCAAAAATAATTATAAAAGCGTTATCTTCACATATAACGTTCCACAACTTCTAACGTTTTAAAAGCTTCCATCATTTCCAGTTTAAGCATTTTAAAAGGTCCATGATTTCTAGTTTTTACATATTAACTGTATTATCTAGTATGTACCTTATGTATCTAGTTTTATATATTAACTAATTATTATTATGTGATATATAAAACATACCTGATTCTTCAAATGTTCTTTTCTACAAACAAATTCGAAAAACAAACGCATTACAACGAAAATAAATAAATAAATCACCTGAAAACAATTATTAAAGCGTCACCTCTACAAGCTTATAGAGTTTTGAAAAATACATCATTTCCGGCGTAACCCCTTTAAAATCGCCCATTATTTCCAATTTCCCATATTTCCGGTTGATGCTTTTTCCCGATTGATATACTTATCTGTTATTTAAGCAACGTAATCAATTGCTAGATTATCATATTGTGTGATATATCAGTTTCAAATTCGTTTTTAATACTTATCCTTTTTGTACCATCATAAGTACTCATTGATAAGTTAACAATGGAACATTATCGGCTTAAAATGACATTTGGCAATTATTCAGCCAGATTGCTAGCCAAACATAATAAGATGTCAAAAGATGCCGCTTAATTTCCATTTGTTCAGATGAAATAGTCAATGCTCGTATGAGGTTTTTGCCCTTGGGGGCATTTGTGGGATGCTCCTTGGAAGCGTCGTACATCACAGGAAAGATGCCGGAATTCTATTCGTGAAATTGACCAATGGCTTGGCTTGACGGACAGACGCCATATTTATTTTTATCGCATTGCAAAACAGCATTTCTTGTTGTTAGAATAGTAAACATATGTTAGTTACAATCTGAGTCAAACCTATGGCATTTTTAAATTAATTTAAAATAAATAATTTTTTTATCATTTTTGCACTAATATCTTGGATTATGTGGATAATCCCTCGTAAATATTGGTAAGTTTGTTAATTATTTAAATATGTTTTTTTCTTTAAATTTTAAGCGTTATATGTGATAATAAATGTTTATTGTTTTCAATTGATTGTTTTTATAAATTTTGGTCAAGTATATAAGTAGTTAAGAAAAAAAAAAAAATATTTTGCTTAATTTTAAAGTGTGTCTTAAATTTTTTGTTGTTGTTTATGAGCATATTTTTTGTTATTTGAGTAAATAATTTGTAATTTGAGATCTTGTTTTATTTTTATTTATATTTTCTATATTTTTACAATGCAATGTAGTTAAAATGTTTTTTACTAAGTTTATTGCTGTTTTTTAAATATTTTTTTGCATAACATCATTATCTCTTACACTTATTATTTAATGTGATAGTTATTAAAGAGATAATTGAGCATATACTTTAGAATGATAAAGCAATTGAAAAATAATTTCTAGCATGAGAATAGAAAATATTTAATTTTCCTCTATTTTGAATCATTGTTTTTATTATTATCAATTTGTAAAATTCTTGGTTAATAGAATACAACACTGTTTGATATTATATTTTACATACTGATATTTGTAAATTATATTATGTTTTACATACTACAGATAATTATAATAAAAATAATCAAAAATGTATATTAAAAATTGTTGAATTTTAAGATTTATTTTCAAGATATTGTAATAATTTTTTGATTAATTTACATAAAATTTCCTTACTTTTAAACAATTTCAATAAGCTAAATACGAAGTATCAGTAAATACATGTCTTAAGGAATTCAGCAGTATCAATTAACAATTTAATCTTGAAATGACATTTACAGGAAAATAAATACTGTATTATATTCTTAAAAGACTGTTTTTATAAATATTCTGTTTATTTTTCAGTTGCAGGCTTATGTATTTGATTGTGCTTGAATATTTTTTAATATTCTCCGCTATTTAATAATTACTATAATACCATTTATTGTTTTCTATTGCTACTGAATTGTTCAGATCATTTTTGCTTTCATTTACATCTGCTTTTTTAAATTTCTGTTTAAAATTCCTATATTATTACATTTACTTGTTTCTTTCGAAGGAAACGTATTTAAAAGATTTGTATTTTAAGATTACATAAAATTCAATTCAAATATTTTCTTTGTTTTGGGTCAATGAATATTGCATATATCTTTCATTCGAAGTGCTTTTATTTAATTTAAAATATTCATAATTTTTTTTATAAAAGTAAATATGGTGCTTGAGAAAATTGTCTAATGACAATTTCATACAGACTTAATATTTTCTGGATTTTTTTTCCGATCAGAAATTTTTACTTCAAAGAATCGTGTTTTATAGTCTACGCTTAATTTCCTAAACAACTTAGTTAATTTTGCGAGCTTAAAGAAGTACATTTTATTTACAGAAGTATTTAGGAAATATTTTTCATATAAAAATTGTTAACAAAATTTTAAGAGAGAAAAACGTACTGCTGATTGATCTTATATTTATTTATAAAGTGTGAGTATGAAAAAAAAAATTTTTATGCTAAATAACGAAACAGCAATTTTTCTACATTGACTAGTCATTTTTCAGAATCTTTTCCCAAAATTTCACCCTTTTTTCTATAGAAAGTATTTCTAGTGTAATTTTAATTTTGGCAACAATTCATTTTTCCCATTATGTAAGAAACTCAGCGATAATTTTCTTCTTGCAAACAATTTCTACGTACACAAAACTACGCAGTGTATTATACAACGTTTTATAAATGAAGATAGAGATCCTCAAATACTTTTGAATTATATATATATTGAGGCCCTGCAATATATAAGTGAAAAACTTCTGTTACGTTGGACAGAAATATTTACTTAAAACGTTATATTTATCAACATGTGCAAAGAAACATTGTGCATGTACAGTTTATTTTGTACTCTATGTACAGCAACCCGTTAAAGCATACTAGCGTAGTAAGATACAATATATAAGTGGGAAACTTCGTTAAGTTGGACAGAAATATTTACTTAAAACGATATATTTATTAACATAGGCAAAGAAACACGTTATACATGTACAGTACTTTTTTATACTATATGTACAGTAACCAGTTAAATCATGCTAATGTAGTAAAATATTTTCAATGATATTGTTAAAGTTTAATCCATACTCAGTTCGCTGTTTTTCATGTTATGGTTTTTTAAATACAGTACAGTAATATATACGAAATATATACTGTTTCAACGTTTCATAGTAAGAAATCCATATTTCTTCGCTTATTTAAATAATTAAAATCACATAGTACTTTTAAGTGTAGGCATATCATCGAAATGTATAAGGAATTGTTTTATTTAGTATTTTTCGGTATTAATACTTTGTAACACATGACCAGAAAATCTAGAGATTTATAATTTTATTTATTATTTATTTATTTTATTATTTTCAATAATAAGATTTTTTTTTGTTCGATCAGCAAATTACAAAAATATTTTTTTAAATTTCTCTGAAATTATTAATGTATATAGTTTTTAAAATAGTTTTATTCCAAGCACATGAATTTTGAAAACGAATTTTGTTCAATGTAATATAAATAAGTCAAGCACAGAATCATACAATAATCTTGTATGTTAAGCAAAATGCATGATGTGCCTCAAATACATTAAAAATGTAACTGTAAACAAAGATTACGCAGAAAAAGTCTTTCAGTGTATGTAAAAAAAAAAAATATATTTTAAATTTTTGTAATTATGATATTTTATTGATTTCATCAGTATTCTGTTTTTATAAAGGACATAAACGCAAAAAAGTTTTTCGAAATTCCATTAAAAAATTTAACATTAGTTTTCAATGGGTATAAAATACAATCATCTGATTTTTGATATTTACAAAAGCAAAGATATTCACTTTCTGCTTAGAAATAGTTCAATATTTTTTTTAAAAATAAAACGCAAAATCAAACATTTACTTTTAAAGCAAAAAATATGAGGTTTTTTAAAAACAAATAAAATTAGAATATCCGAACATTTTTTAAATTCAAACATTTACTTTTTATAAAATATGATGCACGATATATCAATCAAGGATATTTGTTCAAAAATTTAAACTGCTGTTTTCAATGGATATAAAATTTATTCATCTGATTTTTGATATTTTACAAAAGCAAAAAGATATTTACTTTCTGCTTAGAAATAGTTCAATATTTTTTAATTCAATCATTTCCTTTTCAAAGCAAACTGTGAGGTTTTTCTTAAAATGAAATGCGAAATATCCGAACACACGTTATAACCAGGGTATCTGTTCAAAAATTTAAACAGCAGTTTTAAATTGGTATAAAAAAAATAACCCATATGATGTTCAATATTTAATAAAATAAAGATATTTATTTTCTGCTGTGGAAATGGTTAAATATTTTTTTTAATTCAATCATTTCCTTTTCAAAGCAAATTGTAAGGTTTTTCATAAAAATGAAACACGAAATATCCAAACAAGCGATATAACGAGGAGCGATATATCGAGGACTATTCCATAAAATTTCATAATACTGTTATTAGTAAATATATAAATGAAATTCAAAAAATATCATTCCTAAAATCTTAATAAAATTAAAAATGTTTTTAGCAGCATTAATTAAACAACTTTACCATTTAATATTGTTGATAATCTTATTAATAAATATTAATAAGAATATTATTAATTGTTAACATTTTATTGCTACATATTTTAAAACTGCCTTTGTTCTTAAATATGTTTTCTAACTAAGAAATATACAACAAAAATATTTCGAAATAATAAACCTGCTCATGTAAATATATAAGGCTTTTTCTTAATATTTTAAACATAAACAAATAAATGAATAGAAAGAAGACCACACAAACTATTATTTTCTTTTCTACACGTGAAAATTGCAAAATCACAAAATACGTTCATAAAAAATTCATGACTGTTCACAAAATTTCCATATACAAACATGATAAACGCTTGACTAAACTTACCTTATTTGAATATACTTTTAGTTTAAGATCTGTATTACATCTTTTAAAATTTTTACGTAGAACACGACACGTAATAAAACAATCCAAATTTCGTTTTATGCGACATTAAAAGCATTTTAAAAGAGATTATTTATGATTTATTTTATTCTATCTTAAATCTTCACAACATAGCGTAATACTTTTTTTTCACTCTTTTATGATGTTTTTACTGTCTTTAAAATTAGGAAATCACGAAGTCAGTAGTAATGTTAGTAATCCTGTTACTCGTGTCAAAACATTATATATATTAATGCGTTTTGTTTAAGTGATATATATTTCAGTGCTCAACAACGATCTTTTAAATTGTTTTTACGTTTAATTAAATATTACTGTGCCCAAAAAGTAAGACCAATTATTTTTTTTTTTCTCCAAAAACTCTTTATTTATTCTTCCAAATTTATTTCACCGCCTTCAAAAAGTAATCCCCCTCCAGACACAATGCACTTCTGCCAACTTTTTTTCCAATCCTCAATGCATGCTAAAAAGTCATCGGCAGGGGATGGCCTTCAAACCGCTCTGCGATTCACGTTAAATCTCTTCGATCGACTCAAAAACGGTGTTCTCGGTGTGGTCATTTGAGTGTAGGGAATAGCCAGAAGTCGTACAGTGTAAATACGGTGGTTGTGGAACGGGGTTTCATTTTTGATGAAAATCTTGAAGAATTAATGCAGTACGAGCTGGCGCATTCAGTGTTTTCGGTACCAATCGAGATTTGACGTGTTTGTGACCCAAAATGGAATTGACCGATCCTTTGAAATTCCAACATCATTAGCAAAGTCTCTAATTGTAAGATAGGTTTGTTTAGGTACTATATATTTCAATGCTCAAACGGAGATATTTTAAATTATTTGTACGTATAAATATTCTTCTAATATTAGGGAATCACGAAGTCAGTAGTTTTGTTAGTAATCCTGTTACTCGTGTCAAAACATTATATATATATATATTAATGCGTTTGTTTAAGTGCTATATATTTCAGTGCTCAAACGACTATCTTTTTATATTGTTTTCACTTTTAGTTAAATATTTACCTTTGTTTTTAAATGCAAGAAAAATGTACTTGATATTGTTTGCAAATGTATACTGTTTATCTTAAAATGTTTTGTTTATCTTGTTTAGCTTAACAATTTATTTTTGTAAGAGCTACACGTGAAAATACCATTTTTATAGATAAATTAGGAAAATTTATCTATATAAATATATCTATAATAAAAATATAAATATAAAAATATATCTATAATAAATTTATCTAAAATATATATATATAAATATAAATTTTTTTAAATTAGGAAATCACGAAGTCAGTGTGTTAATGTTAGTAATCTTATTAATGCATTTGTTTAAGTGCTATATATTTGAGTGCTCAAACGACGATGATCTTTTAAATTGTTTTTATGTTTAATTAAATATATTCTTTGTTTTTAAATGTGAATAAGAATGTGCTTGATATTGCTTATGAATATATATTGTTTATCTTGGCAGTTAAAAAAAGTTATTGTAAAACTTAAGCGTGAAACAATATATATTTTTATAGATGTAAAACTTTAAACAAAAAGAAAAACTCTTGTTAACAGTAGCTAATTTTACGATACAATGGATTCTGCATATACAATATTTGATTTACAATATTGTTTGCAATATTTACAATTTTGTGTACACAATATTTTATTTACAATATTGTTTGCAATATTTACAATTTTGTGTACACAATATTTTATTTACAATATTTACAATTTTTGTATACACAATATTTCATTCTTTCTTTAAAATGATTTAGTTCTGACTTAGGGCCAAAAAAAAAAATAATTATCCAAGATAGTCATAGCATAAATTAATAAATTAATATTGTTTTTTTTTAAATAAATATTGACGAAATATTGATTTCCCAATTCGATTTTCTGTTAATGAATTAAATTTTGGTGCTTTTTACAAATTCTAAGACTTTATTTAAAATATGAATATTAAATCAGGATTAAAGAACAATTAATTATTTAAGGAATAGGAATTTTAATGAACTTTCGGTATAGGAGTTTTAAGGAATTAACTAAGGAATTTTGAGGTTTCAATATTAAAAATACATTTAATATTGAAACCTGAAAAATTCAAAATATTAAAAAATCCTTAATTGTTTCAAGTACTGAAACGATTAATCATTTAAACATATTCATATTAATAAAATTTCTCTAACCGAATTTAAATTTTTTTTTTTTTATTTCAGAGAGGACTGTTTTTGTACATTTACTTGAATAATTATTTTCTTTTTGAAAAAATGATTATTCATTTATATTTATTTAAAACGAATTTTAATATTATTCAATTACATACAATATATTTGTATGAAGACATTAAAAACACATTTTAGAAATAAACTCACAAAAGAGATTCATATCTGATGCAAAAGTAACAATAAAAAATGATTCACATTTAAGAATATTCAAATAAAAATAATATTTAATATGAACGGTTAAAATTAATTTAATTATTATTAATCATTGCAGCAATATGCGCAATAATATTTTCTCTGTCACATGAAATCAATTTATTGGAATAACCGCATTAATCAGGAGAAAGAATAAACTGTTAAGCTATTAAATTCTAATAGATAATTCAAGTTACAAAAATTATACGTATTTCTGATTAAATTATATATAATTAAATATTTTAAATACTCAACATTGCAAAAATTAAATCTTTCCTTTATCACATCTAAAATTAATTATTTTTATAACTAATTTTATATACTATATTTATTTATATTATATAAGTGCGAATATCCAGGAAATATCAGTATACTAATCGGTTTCTTATTTTTAAATTAAAAAACATTTACATCACGCACAGAACGAAATATTCTTCCGTAATTATTTTTATTAATTACATAAAACAAATCACAAAAATATGCAGCATATTATTAAATCTTAAAAGAGTATTTACCTTTGATTTTTTTTTCCTTGAGGAGACACAAATATTTTCATTAACACAACTCATCCCAAAGTAGTTTTTGTTAAAACAATTTACAGATTAACCTGAAAAAAGGAAAAAAAAAATATATTTAGTTTGCACGACAAAAATATTTTGTACAATAAACAAATACGTCTTATGCGTACAAAAGATAGATTTAAAAAATACACATAATGCTAAAAAAGTGGCCCGATTATTAGCATTGAGTAATTTAAATACTGAGAAAAACCAAAAGTTAGACATAGTACCGTACACTACAATTAACAGTACACTACAATAGCTTGTGACAAAGCAATGGAAAATTTCAGTAATGCAAAATTTTAGCTATGTAATCATGACTAATTTGCATCATTTTGATTACTAAGATTCACACTATCCTGCAAATGTGACTAACATTCCACTTATTAATGATGTTATGAAATTGATTCAAATTTTTGGTTTAAAACCAATTTTAAAGAAGCAAGAAGTTTCCTTATATGAAAAATTTTTTTTTTTTTTTTTTAAATAAAGATATTTATTAATTTTGTTGTCTAACAATGCTATTAAAAGTAAATGCATTTGTTTAAAAATGATGTTAATCTATAATGATCTTATTTGAAAACTACTACAATGATAAAAATAAGTTATTTAAAAGTACCTTTTAAAATTATATTTTTCAGAAAATTTAAGTTATGGCAATAGAATGAAGCAGATACTTCGTATACATGCAGTATTGAAAAAATAACATGAAAAAAAAGGATAGCTCTTATAAAAATAGCTTAAGTTAACAGCACCATTTGTTTATATTTATTGAAATAAATTAGCTTACGTGAGCATGAATCTCAAATCACTTCAATCAAATTATTTTTATTAAAAATAGCTTTCCTAAAATTAGACTATTACTGAGTAGTTGATAATTTCTTACAATTATAATGGCTTTTAAAAATTTTATATTCAATATTACTTTAAAATAAAACTTTTACATTCAAAACATGCAATAACGTAATTTACATAAAATAAAATTTTGATGTCTAATAAAATATTTAATCAAATGTGTTTAATATAAGTGCCTTTTAAAGTAAAACTCATGATTAAATTATAACTAATAGGATTTATACCTTAACGTTGAACATACATTACATTTAAAGTTTAAATACATTAAAATATGTAACATAAGTTTTATGAGTATTTATACGGATTGAAATCATTCATCATTTTTCATTAATATATTATTTTTATGATTACAATTTTATTTCACATGATTTTAAATTACAAAGTAGCATAGAAGTGGAAGCATTCATGCACGCACATATATATATATACTATAAAAATAGAGAAAAATATTTTATATGAAATTTTATGATAATACTTCAATCGAAAATATAAAATAGCATCTAGATGTTAAAGAGTTTCATTTAAAAGTATAAATAACAAAAATATTTTCATTTAAACTATGATTCTAATTATTAATTTTCAGATTTATCCACAGCCAAAATTTTCCTTAAACAACAAATTTATTGAAAATCATATCTTAATCAAAAATTTATTAATTGCAAAATACTGAAATAAATTCAAAAAATAATTTATGAAACTTTAAGGAGAATTACAAATTACTTTCTTTATTCTACAATTTTGGTATAATAAAACATAATTTTATGGAAATCAGACAATTCTTAAACTACAAAAGACTAAGAAAATATTTTATTTCTAGTTAACAGTTATATAGAAAAAAAATTATTAATGTTCGTTATACATTATTGTTGGGCATATAAAAGAGGAGGGACTTTCAAGTAAAAAATATGTGCTTAGGTCACCCAATACAGTATATTAGCCATACAGATCTCCCAGTATCTATTGAAAAAAAGCTAACAGCTTTTCTCAGCTACCATTGGCTAAAATTCTCCAATATGGCCCACCTAAATTCTTTACTTCGACAACGGCTTTTCTGTTATCACCGGAACGTGAAGTACGTGTGAAAAGTATTAAAAACATTTTACCATGGATTTTTTTTTCTTTACCCTACAACATTTTTTTTCTTTTCCTTTCAGGCTTATTGAACGTTGCAGCATATGGCTTTACTGTATGAATTCAAACCATAAATTCTTTCAATGAAACCTTAACTTTTATGTATTTTTAGTTAAATACTCTGCAGCATAAAAGCTGAAAGGAGAATTTTAGGTCTTAAATGTCGCTACAAATGAAGCATACTAGAAACAGGGATTAATTTTCAAGGGAATGGAAGTGTTACTACATCAATGCACCATGGGAAATTTATCCCAAAAGCTTTGAAAAGCTATTCACTATTTTTACAACGGATAACATTAGAATAACACATTAACAAGTCAGTTCATTGGGAAACTTATAGATACAAATTTTCTCATGACCAAAATGCAATTTACATTTTTAGTGCAACGCAACCTTTTTGTAAAGAATGGAACTATGAAGGGCACATATCTTTGGAAATCTTTAAATCGAAATTTAAATAATAAAGAAGAAACTTCCGACTTACTTTGGGAATTTTTCTTCTTTGACGCAGCATCAAATAGGAAATCATGCATATCACTAATACCAGATAATTTCTTGACATCATGTTAATGATTATTTTAATTACACACTGAGAAAATTAGCCTGCTTTTGTCTTTTCAGACTAAATTTATATTGCTTCATTGAAGTAACACAAAATAGAAAGTTTAAATCTACCACAGAAAGTTTAAATTGTTACTATTTAAGATAACTTCTGACCACATTTAACAACCACCAACTTACTGCTTTTCTAACCATTCCAATTCTAGATTTCTCCAGCATGCCCATTTATAGTAACTGCCTGTCTTCAACTTATCAGTTTATAGTTCATGTCTCCTTCCATTTCGTTTTTATGACCAGCGTAACTCTTTTGCATACGATTCACGTAATGCAAGAATAGTATCATGCCAAAGGTATCTAGTGGTGGGCTACTTATAGAAATATCAATGAAGTTGTATTATAAAAGTTAGTTCATTACATTAAAATATTTTATTCAGTTTAAAGTGCTCACATCTCTATTAAGTGCGATACATTTTATGCAACCAGTGAGCTATGTTATCTGAAATTGTAATTTATTACTGATTACTTCATACAGTGTTGCATATAGTGCTCGTAAAATACCAACGGTCTTTCAGCAATGTGTTCTAAAATACATATTAATTATTCTTTTCCCTGCCTTTCAGTGGCTAATTTTCAAAAATATATTTAGAAGATGTATTATATAATATATTTATAAGATTATTACATTTATATGTGTTGTGTTCTTTATATATATAAATATAAAGAACAACACATCAATGCAAAAACAAAACGAGAATTGCCAAGATTTGACTTGGCTTGTCGCTCTATGGTCCTTTTTGCACACTTTGGGCTAATTAGACCGGGACTACCGCTTAACGTGGATTCCAAACCACTAAAAACATCCATGCAGCCGCCAAAGTCAAGGAGTGAATTAAACGCACGACCAATTTGCACAAAAAAGCCGCTACCGATATTCGTTACACGTAAATTGTATGACAAAGCAATCTTAGAATTTGCAATATAAAAACCTGAAGTGTCTTACGTTCAGACTTTTCAAGAAAAATATGGAAGACGTTGTTCAAGATCCGATGTGCGAATATTTGCAGCAACGAAACTGAAAATCATTAGACAAATACACATATCAAAAGGATGAGCGGTAAGAACTGCATTGGTAAATAAAAAAGAACACAATTTTTTCACGAAATATGCAAATAACTGGGTGTGAAACATGTTTTCCAGGAAATTGGTAAAACCGAAAGAAAGTAGTAAAACCAAAAATAAATATTTATAAAAACCATCAAAAACATATCTAGGGATGTACTTCGATAACGTGGAACAGACAGAAGAACCTTCTTTTAGATTCGGTAAAGAATTGAATTGAAGAATAAAGAATACATATATAATTATAAATACAAAAAGCTAACAAAATTTTTCCAATTAAAAATTATAAAGGGTAGTGAGATATAGGTTGGTCTGTTTATCTAAATAATCGCTCCAGCACAGTGATCCTCTGAATAGAACTAATGCAATATGAATTTAAAAACACTTCAACGCACCCACAGGTATATATATATATATATATATGCCTGTATTTAAGCCTATTAATTTTTTTAACTCATACATCATAATTTTTTGTCATACTATGGTTAATTTCATGATAAAGAAATAAATTTTAAAAATGCTAGAGCATAATAAGATGATATTAGATATTTAAACAACAATTTTTTTTCCATCAAGATGACTTTTACATACAATTTTATTTATAAATATACATTACATCCATATAAATGTAGAAAAAAATAGCTTGAAATTAAATTTGTGAATTATTATGTATTTATTGGGATTCTATTTCTGTATTTTTCTATTAGTATTTTATTATCTAAAACAGGTTACAATAAATATTGCATGCGTATTGAAAGGTTAAGGACTATTTATACACTTAATGAAAATTACGTTTTTGAAACTATATTTTTCTATTGATAAATTAATAATAATTATATTCTGAAAATTACATTTTTATGACTTTTAAAGAGATTTTTAATTTAACTATAGTGTATTTAAGAGGATTATTAACGATAAAATTGATGCTTTTAAATCGACACATATTTAACAATTACAGTAAATGATTATATACAGAATGTAAATAATATTTCTTATAACACATGAAAAATAATGATCTTAAAACGCGATAACCAAAAAAAAGTATTCAAAGAATTTTACAATAAATATCTATTTAAATTTAAATTCTAATTTACATATTTTTTATCTCTTATTTTACTCATTCAGACGCATTTAATATCGAAATAATGATATAGATATTCACACGAAAAAATGAAGATCTGTCTAAATGTACAATACACCAGGAATATGAGTAACTTCAGAGAATATTATTACTGCTTAGAATTTCGAGGAAGTTATTACTTGCATGACTTTTATACACTTATTGCAATTATGTATTTATTGGAATTAATTTTTGGATTTATTCAGTCACATTTTATGTAAAGATAACAGTATAAATTTTCAAGTGAAACATAAAGTGTAAATAAATTAAGTAATACACCAGGAATATTAGTGATACATAAAATGGGAGGAATTTCAAAGAAATTACTTACATACTATGGATAAGAAATGACCTCTAAAAGTCAAAAGGGCGACTGCGATATACTTTAGGCACAAAATGAAGCAATCGTTCTAGATTCTTTAGGCCATCTGTTTTACGTAACGGTAGAGCGGCATCTTTCAAGTGACCTGAACGGATACACGCAGTTCAACCCTGCCAGCTTTACTGCCGTGTTTCTTGGAGTTTTACCACTCTTAACTTCAAAACTGCTTGATTTACATGAGTTTCAATGTTGTTTGTGTTTGGGGGAGTTAGGAAGCCAGAAATCTCCAAGGGCAGTATCAATCACAAATTTAGTAAAGATTTGTTTTTAGAAGGAAACAAGGAATCAGTCAGAAAAGCTGAGTAAATTTAAATTTGTTTTTTATCATGAGGGAATGTTTACAAAAATAATTCTGCTTCCGAAGATCGCATTATTTTGTTAGGCCATTTCAATATATCTTTGCTATTTATTTTTGAATATTATAACACCCCGATTATACATCACATCTTTTATATGCTTTTCATTGAACTAAGCCAAAAAGAATACCGAAATAATGGTATTTAATTTTTTTCATATGTCTGGGGTTCAAAGTGCTATAATTACATGTTACTGAAATTTTCATTCACGCATATTCTTTTCATTACCAACGAGTAGCTTTTGAGGCAATCTGTTTCTTCTATTGCCTCACAAATACATTAAAGAAAGAATTAAGACCATAACTTTATTATGGAAATATTTTTCCATTTTTAATAATTCATTTGATTTATTGTAATAAATAATAGTTTATTTGTCAAAACATCTTATCACTATCAAACACATCATAAATATCTAAGTATTAGTTAATATTAAAAGTAATTAAAAAAGATGGGGAGTGATGAAGGATGTACTCATTCTTCTTCTTCATTGGCACAACAGTCCCATGGTGGGCCAAGGCCATCTGCCTACTGGCAGATTTCGGGACAGGATATGTTTTCTTTTTACGGGGCTGGGTGTCAGCCAAACGCTCTACAGTCATATTAGACTGTAGGTTAGACTAAAATTATATTAGACCGGGACCTACGATTTAAAGTGAATTCCGAACCACTATAAACATCCATGACACTGCCGAGAATAGAACCCAAAACCTGTGGCCCCGAGCGCTAGAGCAATAGTAGGTGTGCAATGGAAATTATTATGCCAGCAGCGAGAATATTATGAGGGAATTATTATTGCAAATCATTGAACATAGATTTATAAAGAATATGATACAGCATAAGCTTTTGCTTCTTCCGAACCACTACAAATATCTATAGCACCACCGGGATTCGAATCCGAAACCTGCGGCATCGAATGCTACAGGGCTAGTCACTCGGTCATCAGGCGCCATGTATGTAGTTATCAAAATTAATTCGAAAAAGATGGGAAAATATTAACATGTAATGAAATATATCATATTTTATTAAAAGTTTTAACTTTTACAAAGTAGTGGACTTGTAAAATATGCAATTTTTATCACAGTATTCAGTATACTACAAATTCCATCAGAGGTAAAGAATTTAATGTTTACGTGCAAATGATTGCAGATCAGACACAAAAAAAAATTATTCAAAAAAATGATTTAAAAATTCATATTGGAGTGAATAAATTGCATATTAGTTAAGTAAGAAAATCACGAGAAAATTGTGATACATTAAATTAACCATCTTAATATGTTTGAATTATATACACGAATAATTAAAAGCTATTATTTTACTTAGTGAAAAAAAAAAGTTATTCAAGATTTTTTTAATACAAGAAATAGTTTAAAAACTACGAAACTTATTGAAAAAGTTTTTAAATCCTCAATTTCATGAAATAAACAGACTATATTTTGTAAAAGCAGTCATCCAAAAAGTTTTGTGGAAGGCCCCTGTCCATCCCAACAGTAGTCGTTGATCGAATTTTTGTTTTTACAGCTTCTTCCTCAGAGAAAAGAATCTACATTCCCCAAATCATCGAGTGGATGCCTTTCCTTCCCCAAACCATTAGTGATACACAGCCACCCCTTGATCTATGGCTGCCTTCGCACAGGACAGATAATTCGCTTTTGTTGGAAACTTGGTCTTTAGAGCTCAAACTTCGGCCGTAAATTAGGATTACTTAGAGTATTGGGACCCAAGAGAAGGCCCTATGTTAAACTTTAGCCTAAGTAAAAAATAATAAATATTAGGCAATGAAAAACTTGGATCTACAATAATTTAATTAAACCTCTTTTTCAGCTTTCTTGACAAATGTAGTTCACCAGAGTTTTGTAGAAGTTTATGGAGGGTAGGATTTACATAAATCTACGGGAATTTAGTTACCAAAAGTAATTACTGCATTTAAAGTAATTGCTGCATTGACATCATTGTCAATTGAAGTAAGATTTAAGTCATATTATAAGAAAAGAAGAAAGACAAACAGAAAGAAATATTTAACCTGTTTCAAATGAAATATGTGAAATAATATTTTGGTGACGTATAAAAATATATTCAGTAATGGCATAATTGCATGAATTTCAGTTGAATATTCAGCATGAAACGTATATTAATAGAATTAGGAGATCACAATTTATTAACAACTGCATGAAAATTCTTTTTATAAATTTAAAAAGCATTCCAAATAAATAGGCCTTTTTTTCTTAATAAATTAAACTAATTTATTGTATTGATATAACAAAGATGCTACTATGTGCAATATTGTTTTTAAAATTTTTCACATAAGTATACAAATATATTAAATAAATATACATATTTATTAAATTTTTAAATAAAAAAAAATATTTTAATGTTTCCAAATTGTTGGATGATTTGTGTCGTATTCCCTGAAGAGTACAAGAAAATCAAATATCGTGGTCCTCCCGAATAATATTGGCTATGCTGAGTGCTAGCTCGGGTATAAATCCTCTTATGAGGGATGGCTCAGACAATGTATGGCGGCTGCAACAGCTGGACAATCAAAGACACGATGATGAGTAGCCTCGATATTAAGGCAGTTGCCCTATTTTTGGTATTTTTTAACACCATCAGCAGAAATTTTCATATTTTTGGGATACTTCACCCTTAATCTTGTGAGTAGTAGCTGTTTTTCTATCAACATTTAGTTCTGTAATTTGGTATTTAGTTTTATTCTTAGAAGGAATTGTAAGTTTAGATTTTGTCAAGGCATCTGCAAGGAAGTAGGAATGGTAGTCTGATCCAGACTTCTAGAATTCTTTTCCAAAGAATTTGCAATTTCATTAAATTCCAAATCCCCATGAGCAGGGATCCATTGCAAGATACACATTATGGGCAAGCAGTGGATTGATACTTAATAATTTTGAATTAAATGACGAGTCACTAAACAGTCAATTGCATGAAGTTCTAAATTTTGAAACTGATAAAACACCAAATCACAGAATAACATATTTCATCTTAGGAAGTTTCTTTATTCCAATAAGTATTATTTCTGGTCTTATGGGACCCTTGTTAGAAAGGAAAGTTCCAATGCTCAAATAAATATACAATTTATTTTAACTGCTAAGAATGTAGTTTAGTTTCCGTAATGATCTTAGCAACCCATTTTGGTTTTACAATAGTCTACGGCAGACACTAATTGAGCTCACTTTTTTTTTAAATTTATAAGCTCATTTTTTTAAATGATAATTTAATTTTTAGATTTTGTTTTCGTAATCGGTACGCCAAATTTTTTAATATTTTCTGTTGGAATTCAATGTTAAAATTTTTAACTGAATTCAAATGAGAAATAAGCTCATGGAAATAAAAAGATGAGTCAAACAAGGGAAGGCTCATAATTATATTATTTATAAAAAAAAAAAAGTATGGCGAATAATTTAATTCAATAAAATAATTTTTCACAAGATGTATTGGTGAAAGATTTTTAACGTACTTGTATGTACTATATTTTAATCAATGTTCTTCCAATACATGTATTAATTTGCAGAACTAAAATAAAATATTTTTAATCTATATGAAGCGCCAGCAAATTTTAAGGAATACATACAGCTTTTATTTAACAAACTGATAATGTATTTAAAACAAAGGCAAAGTTTGTATAGTTTACAAAGTACACTGAGGAAAAAAATTTCTTACCTTCAATTACATAATTAAAAAAGATGCATGCTAATTATGAGATATTTAAAATATGATATGTAAAGAGAAATCAGCTCAGTGGAATAAAAATAAAAGTGAAGAAAGAAAAATGATAAGTTTAGAAAATACAAATTTTGAAAATAATTAAAGCTTTTGCTCGGTTTAACTACTTTTTTCCGAATGAGAAAAGAACTCAAAATGTCTACAAACAGCTAAGCAATGAATAAAATTTACAACTTCAGTACAGTCTAAAATGAACATCTTAACTAAAATAGAGGTGATAGTAAAAATTAACCTGAGAATCATTCTTTCTTTCACAGTTGAATTAACGGGAAAAAAAAAATTACCAAAGCTGATGTAATTTTGTTCCTAGAAATTAAACTAAATTGCTGTTTCCTTTCAAATACTTTCATATTAAGCCTAAAGTTGACAAATATTTTCCAAGAAATTGAAAACCGCTGTATTGTACAACTATTCAAAATGAAAACACGTTGATGCTAAAAATTTACGCTGCAAACTTATCTCGATATTTCTTATGAAGTAAGTTTTTTTCAGTGAAAATATTAATTGTCTATTTATTTATAAGAATAAAGCAAGAGTTTACATTAAATGAGAACTAATCTCAAAAGAAGTTAATCTGCTGTAAACTTCAGCTTAAACAAGTAAAAAAATATAATATAATTCAAATTTCTAACCATATTTAAGGTATTAAAAATGTAAATTATTTAAGGAATTACCAATGAAACAGCATTTTAACTTATATGAAAATGACTGAATCTATTTACAAGACACTTAACAAAATAGCGTGATTTTAACAGTTTCCAATCCATAGTTAGAACAAATAAAAGTGAAATAAAAAAAATAACTATTTAAATTAGGAACAGAAAATACAGCATTCGATTATAAAATATAGTTTATTTATAATGAAGTATTTGAAAGCGTTAATAACAAAAGCGAATGAAAATATCAAATAATAAACACATACTTGCAAACTATCAAAATGAAATTCACAATGTTGATTTTCTACCAGAACATAAATTCTGATTTTAGATTCAGTAAAAATTAATGGTTGACTTTCTGATTGTATATTTAAACACATATAATGAAATAAATTTTACGTTGATAACTCTGCTCTGAAAATTATAATTTTGCAATGACATTATTTAATTACAGGGAACTGCTGTATAACACGAATTCCTATAACACGGTTACACCCTGAAAAAGATTCGAAAATTGGAGAAAATCACCCTAGAGTACAACATTCCTACAAATACTCTATTGTTGAAAAATCGAGTAAATCATCTTATAGTACAATTTTCTACAGTACGTTGTTGGTAGTTAGAACTTCGTATAATTAAAGTCATTATTATAGCTTTTGAGGGAAGGCACTGTCTTATATTTTTTTAAATCTGATTACAGGATTTTAAAATTCATTAATATTTCAAATTCCCTTTTTTTTCAATGAGCATCAAATACATTTAAAGATTTTCATCATTTTCTTCTTGCACGACATGCCTAACTGACTATCTAACTGGTACTACAGTCCATGATGGACCATGGCCGTCTGCTTACTGGCAGATTCGAAACATACTTTTTTTTTTTTAACGGGGGTAGGGTTGTCAGACCTACGCCAAACTCTCTACAGTCATATTAGACAGGGACCTACGGTTTAAAGTGGATTCGAACCACTACAAACATCCGTGGCATTGCAGGGTTTTCGAACCCGAAACCCCATTATATGCATACAAGAATAAAAATTTTCTATTATGTATTATTTTTTGAACAGAACTTTAATTATTTCTTTCTCTGAATATTGTGTAACTAAAGTTGAAAAATAATTTTTAAAAGACATTTCAACTTTTTAATCTAAAAGTACAGATTTTAAATCATAAAAAATTAAGGGTTATTAATAATAAGGACGATGTAAAATTTCATTACATTCATGCATAACCCTTTTGACTAATTAGTGTTTTAATAAAAATAATTTTTCTTAGATTTTAAAACTATATATTAGTTTCCTATTTTAATTTTTGTAACCCAATCCTATTTTTTTAATTCACTATTTTTATGTTCTAATTTTTATAATAACTAATAACTATTTCTTAGTTTTGCATAACACAGAATTTCTTAAGAATCTATATTATTTAAGAATCGATGTATCTATGTTGTACATTTAAAATTATTGTAAAGCGTCAATAAGAAATTGTCAGAAGAATATATGTATAAATAAATAATTTTTTAATAAAAAATCTTTGCATAAACTTTTTATTTCTATGAATAATCTTTTAAAAATATGATTTTTTCCCTACAATTTATTAGCATTTGACGAATCTCAAGAGGTTTGGGTTCTTAATGCTCAAGGGGAAAAAAAAAAAGGATAAAAAAAAAAAATTGCTTAGTTCATATACAGCAAACAACAAATCAACAACAAATAATTTAATGCATATAAGTGTTGCCCATTATTATGTAAAGATAATCTTGCTACTTTATTTTAATGCAAATAGCAAAATTTAAGTTACGTTTTAGATTGTTATTTATCTTGAAATAGCTGCTTTAAAATTCTTTTATTCCACACAAATGAATTAAAACGAATTATTTTAAATCAATTAGGATAACATTTTTATCTCTTAACAATCTACCATAGAGTTTTTTTAATACATTTGTTTACAGAATATTATTTTCATTATATTATTTCAGAATGATTAATAAATTCGTAATAAAGAATAATCGTTGTGGTCGGTATTATATCTATTTGTAACTATGTTTTTAATAAAGGAAGAGAATTCTAGAATATTGAAAAAGACGACTAT
This sequence comes from Caerostris extrusa, assembly GCA_021605095.1. NCBI lineage: Eukaryota > Metazoa > Arthropoda > Arachnida > Araneae > Araneidae > Caerostris > Caerostris extrusa. Next base: position 55,034 of record BPLR01018770.1, read on the forward strand.
TTTATAAGTTAAAAGTACGAAATAAAAATAAAATATAAGGAAAATAAACCATTATGGTGAAAGTTGAAAGTAATAAAAGGGAAAGTGATGTTTTTAAAGCTTTAACTATAATATTTATTTTAAATCATACTTATCATCATTCAGGATTATACAATTAGATTATTATTTTAAAGCAACAATCTTATTGTTTTTTATAGCTCTCATACTCAGAAGGAATTTTATTGCAAAAAGGAAAATAAGAAAAGACATGGAAAATACCTAGTCAAAGTTTATGAATATATTTTGCTAATATGGAATTTTTTTAATTTGTAAACCCTTTGGCAGATTCAGTATTTCAAAAATATTTTATTTATCCGATTCAAAAAATTACATGAAAGATGTACGATACAATTAATCAAAAATCTGCTTATATTAACTATTATTGTTTATGAAGTTCATATGATTAATTATTAAATTCTTTTCTTTTTGTAATCTAGTCAACTTTAAGAACTTGCTAATAGTCCCGATGAAATTAGTAAGTAAACTTTCCAATAAGAGAAACAGAAAAATATATAAATTTGACTAATCATTATCATTATTTTTTGTTATTTAGGAGTATTTTTTGTGAAAAAAAAAATAAAAAGCCTGAAATATATTCTTTGTGATAACTATGTCAGAAAGTTTTCCTCAATGGACTGCATCAGGGAATACTTAGGTACATAAAGGTATCAAAATCTAAGTTATACATTCATTTTTACTCTTTATTTATTGAAAGGTATGATAACTTCTTGTGAAATAAGTAGTCAATTTATTTATTTAACAACAAAATGTTTTTTGATAACACTTATTTAGTTTTGATAAAATATCTATTGGGTTTGTTAAGACACATAATGCTAGCAGATTTCATCTTTATAATATAATAAGCTAATTCATCAGGTTTTTAATAAACGACATTCTTTAGTTTTTAATAAACAATATCAACAATATTCTTTGTCGTATGATTGTATAAAAATAATTCACACTTCAATTTTTTAAAATCTTTAAATTATGATTTCAAAGTATTAAAATTTGTCATAATTTTTTAAAAATTAATATTTACGAACAACAATAACAAGTTTAATTTTTTAAAAAAGGTTTTTAATTAAAGGACACAAACATTCTCTGAAAAATGACGAATACAAATACTACAAGCAATGCATACTTCGTTGATTATTTAATGACAACAACAATCTTTATTATATGATAGTGCAAAATTAATTAATATTTGTTATTTTTTATAAAATGCTTATATCATCATTTAAAGAAAATTAACGACTATTTCATCAATGCTTATGGAATGTTTGTGTCATTCTTTTTAAGAAAATTTTTGGTATCCTTCTTAAAAATAATCAGTTTTAAACAACAATAATATGTGGTCATCATTTTTCTTGGACAAGAAATATTTTCATATTCATTTATAATATTCTAAAAGAGGTTGTCAGAAACTACCAAATAAATTTTATTTGAAATAAAAAAATATTGAATGTTTAAAGGAATTTAAAAATATGTAAATCGTTAAATGGTATTAAATGAGTTCAAATTACAAGTGTAAAATAAATAAATAAATAAAAAAAAATGTTAAAATATGAAAGTTTGCCTATGTATAAAATGATTCACATGAACGGAAAAAATATACTATTTAACCAATATTCAAGTAAAAATATCTTCAAGAATATAATGACGTCCCGGTCTAATTAGCCTAAAGTGTGTAAAAAATGACCATAGAGCAACAAACCAAAAACAAGAATAGCATGATTGCCACTTGATAGAAAAAGTTCATTGATCAAGTGTATTTCACTGTATGTGTGATATTTATTTAAGAAAAAAATATGAGAACAGCCATGTTATTTGGTGGACCATAAAAAATATTCAAACCAAATTTAATTCCTCATTGCATTCATGTTATGTTAAAAGATATTATAAATCATATAATTCTATTTGGCTTTGCTTTTAATATATGGCTATTTTACATTTTTGGATATTTTATGCCCTGTAAAAATTTAAAATGTAAGAAATTGTTATATTTGAGTTATCAATAATGATATTGCGAAAATGTTGCTAATAATAATGTTGTACCTAATTTTTGTCTACTTAGCCTTATATATATATTTTTTTCATTAAGATTTTTTTTAAATTGCTTTTTTATTGAGCGAAAATTATTTCAATGTCGTTGCTTTGCAGCGCTAATTTTCAAGCAGCACTCCTATTATATTTTCATACTTGAAACTTATATTTTGAACAGAAAATTGATATTTGAGTTATCAATAATGATATTGCAATAATGTTGCTAATAATAATGCACCTAATTTTTGTCTACTTATCCTTGTATATATATATTTTTTTCATTAAGACTTTTTTTTTAAATTGCTTTCTTATTGAGCGAAAATTATTTCAATGTCGTTGCTTTGTAGCGCTAATTTTTTCAAGCAGCACTCCTATTATGTTTTCATACTTGAAACTTATATTTTGAACAGAAAAAAAAAAAAAAAAAAATCGGATTCTTAAAGTCACATTTAAGCCTTACTTCAACCAGAATATCTATTATCCATCTTTTCACCACCTAAGCCTAAACTTTAGGTTTTTATCAAAATTTCGTAATTATAGACATCTGCATAATTTATCGTGGCGCTTGTATTCAGAACAGCATTATTCATTTATTAAAAATAGGAGGAAGCCTCCAGAGTATTAATCAGACCGTAAATTAAGGGCTGGCACAAAACAAGGAGCTTTATGACCAAAACATGAAATCATTCGCTCTGAGATGAGTGGAAGGGGTGAAAACTAATTAACGGTTCCGAGTTGTATGCTAATAATGAAACATTAAAGGAAGCATCCCTACCTGTTTTTCACAGCCGAGTTCCTCTCGGATGAACCTTGTTGGGTGAAAAGCTCGGGTCAGCAAGTGTGTTCTGCCTGCCGGGCATTAAAAGGGTCAAGCGAGTAATGCTGTTGAGCGGGCGTGAGTTAAGAAAACAAAATTAGACGCATCCCTCCAAAATAAATAAAATAGGTGGGGTGAAAATACTCACTAAATCTCCTTTATAACTCTTTACCCTTCTATTTCGTACATTTTGGAGGGCATTTTTTATATTTTTCTGGCAGGGTTTATTACCCTACGAGGCTGCTGCAGTGTTAGCAACCCAGAAGGTGTTAAAGCGTTGCCAGGGTAGGTGGAAGTTGCATGTCTGACATCGGCTGTTTACAGCGTCTTTTAATCACCTCTGATCCTTTTATTCTGAGTCCTGCAACGCTCGTAAAACAGCCTTCAATATTCAAGAAGAAAATTTATTGAATCCGCGTAATTCCGCGGAAAAGATGGAATACGTAAAGATAAAGCCTGCAGTATCCATCCAGCCTTGCTCTCGCTTATCTATCGGGATGGATTTGGCCCCGCCTTGTACGGCAGCCGTCGACCAATCAGACAAGGGATCCATTGTATCCTAGCAACAGTGAGGGTATCTAAAAGAGAGCTTAGAGAAGAACTAGAAAGGAGGGGACTGGGACGCATGTATTTGCATATCACCCTGCCGTAGCTTCGAGGGTTGAGTTTTATAGCTTATCGACCAATCAGTATCCAGTCAGGGGGTGCTTTAAGCGTGGTTCAGAGCTTGGGGATCAAATGATGATGGGTTTGTGTTTGCAGGGGCTTATAATGGAAAGTCTAAGGCTGTTTATCAATAACTTTCTCAGAAAGAATGTCCGAAATGAAAGCATTTTTGCTATATATCCTATAATGTCAATACCATGTCACATATTCTATATTAAAATATAACACAATAAAAATATATAGTTTGAAACCTTAAGTAGAGAATGCATAATGTTGTTTAATCAATACTTTGTCCTGCACTATATAAATAAGATTCGGTGTGTATTTATGAATTACTTAATTTAAAGGGTATTTCGTTAAAAAATTTTTAGTAAATATGTTATTACTTATTTTTATTGATTTAAAGGAAACTTTTTCACATGATATTTTATTCCTATAGGTAGAATTGCTTAATACTTATGCGATAGATGAGTAATTTCAAGATATTCTGGTAGTACTTTTAAAAAAGCTTGTAATTTAAAAAAAAAAAAAAATTATAAAGATTCTTGTAGTAAGTTAAAAAAATATTTTTAATCAAATGAAAAAAAAAAAAAAAAAAAAAAAAACTATCAAAGGCCAAAAAATTAAAACTTTTAGATACCATACTATATAAATAATATATAGTATATATTTTACAAAATTTCGCTTTTTAATATTCAGCGTTGTTTAATAATTGTTTTCATTATACTGAAAATGCCTCCAACACAACACTCTATTATACTACTATTATTAAAGTACTTTTACTATCAATTTATTAGAGATAACTCTTAGCAATGATTTTGTCTTTTAAATTGATTTCTGATTATTTATTATTTTATTATGTTATTTTTCTTATATTATAATTTTATTATATATATATTTTTCTTATTTTGATTCTAATTTTATATTAAAACAAGCTTTTCACACTTCCTTTTAGATACTTCTTATAATTAACTATTTTATAAATATCTTATAATATTGTGCCTTTTAAACTATTAAGTTTATTAATCTTTTAATCACAATGTTAATGGTTCCATATAACCCAAACACGAGGAACGTTACGCTATAAGTTTGATGAATTGATTGTTTAAAATTTTATAAAATTTTTCCTTTAAAATTTTATTATTTTTATATTTATTCTCAGTATGTTGATAATAGATTTACCATAACAATGCTCTTTTAATTTATTTGATTTTCCTTCATTTGTAACTGCATTTCTGAGTTAAATTGCAATATAATACTTATTAGAATATTTATTTAGAAGAATTATTATACATTGAATTATAAGAATTATTATATATTGAATTATAAGAATTATTATTTATTCTTATTGAATATTTATTTGTAGTTAATTTACCTATGGCATATCAATTCATTCATACAATAGCAGAATAAATGGTTTGATGAAAGAAATTGTTTCCTTAATAATAATATCTTTTATGTATTATTCAGTGGTGAATATACGAAAATTGCTTTCTTTTTTTTTTTAAATTATTATTTTTTTTTTAAATATATTTAGACTAATAAATAAATAAATAAAAGATACAATAAAATTGAATTTTAAGAGACTAACAGCATGAATTTGTAGATAAAAATATATTGAAAATCCAAGCTTCACATTTAACTTTTCAATTAGTTTTTTTTAAAGAAAAAAATTAATACAAACAATATGCAAATATATAAAAAAAAAATAATAAATACCAAAAAATATACATAAAATATATACAAAAAAAAAAAAAGAAAGAAAGAAAGAAAAAAAAATTTCTCTTTGAGTATGAAGAAATATTGTTAGCAATGCTTATTAATACCGTAATGAAATTTTACAAAATATAGTGTTTTTTGCTTCTTAAGAAAAAAATTATTTGTTTTTGCAGCACAAAGGATTTATTCAGTTATAGTCTCAAAATTACTAAGAAACATTAATATTCATACAATTATAATCAGTGTGATGATTTTAAAAAAATTATTTAAGCTTAATTTTTTATTTCTGTAATAATGGTATGAAAAATATGAAATCTTAAAAAGGAAAAAAACAAACAAACTATGATGCTTAATTATATATTTATTATTCAAAAATGCTATATTACATAAGTGTATAAAGGAATATATATATATTAGCACAGAGTTGCACACACATATATAGTCCTTATTTGTTCTTTGGTTTTTATGTTCATATGTTGTGTTCTTTATATACTTAGAATATATATAACAATAGGCAATAAACATTGCAAAATGCAATTACAGGGTAAGATACAAGTCTCCCAGGAAATTAGCAAAAGTTCATAAGAAAATAGTTATAATATCTCGAAAATAGCTGTTTCAAACAATACCCACCCTCAGGACATAGCTTAACACATTTCAAATAGCTACAGTAAGTAAAATTTTTTGAGAAAATAAAATGAAATAAAAGAGATTTAAATAATATTATTATTAAAGTTCTGATAAGAAATAAATGCTATAAACATAATTTGTAAATAAATCGTGGTTATTTACAAAGTTAGTATTTCTGCCTGAGTAAAAACTTTAAGGCCACCAGTCATTTTTAAAAATAAATATAATATAATCGTGTAATTACCATTGCAACTATTAGCTTGTGACAACGCTGCAACATATTTGTCATATTTCGAAGTATTGGTGATATAGAAGTTAACTGATATATAAATCGAAGCTTTATCAGGAATGAGTAGTCGTGCTATTGCGATAAAGATAGGAAGATCAAAGACTGTAGTCAACAATTTTTTAAAAATTGAAACATGATTATGGTAAAAGAATACTGGGGAAGACCTAAAGTGATCTTTGCCAACTTGTCTAGTACTCAACCAGGAAACTGATTCCGCCGACAGGTTTAAAAAGTTTGTCAAAAACGATTTATAACACAATTAGAAGGTCTGGAAGGTACACTTTGATGTCAATTTCAGTTACTGCAGAGACACAAAATGAACTTTGGCCAGAAAGTCATGACCTGGGACAACCAATGGATAGAAATTATTTTTTTCGAAAAAAAAATATGTGGCATGTTAAGAAATGAAAAAGAAATATTCTCCAAGAAAGGGTCTGTCATGACTTGGGGCTGTTTTTCTTACAATACTCAATTGCATTCATAATGATACCAATGCTAAACAAATTGAATGTCTTGCTGGAGAAAATTGGAAATATCAGCAAAACAATGCACCGATGCATTCGAGTAACAGCACAAAATTGGTTCCAAGTCAACAATGTACAATCGAGAACCTTTGGGCTGACATAGCAAGAAGAGTTTATGCAAATGGGAGACATTTTACATCAACAACAGAGCTGAAATCTATTATCGAAGATGAATGGTATAAAACCGACCACACCCTTTGTCAAAAACTCGTTTCATCCATGAAAACAAGAATATTTGAAGTAATTCGAAGTAATGGCTCCTACACAACCTTCTAAGAATTTGTAATTTTTTTCCTTTTATGTTATTTTCTATGTTGGCCTTAAAGTTTTTACTCAGGCTCAAATATTCATCTGTGTGTTCTGTAATATTTTCTAATAATAAAAATTTGCAAATTAATTTTCTACTTTTTTACTTTTATTTAAGCTCAATAATTATCAATCAAATGGTATTTTAATCAGTTTAAATTTTTCCATTTTTAAAAACTGGCCTTAAAGGTATATAAAATTATAAAATACTGAAATAGTTTTATATCTACAGAGTCATCATGCTTTGAATATTTTTACTGTGGTCAATCAAGCTTCTATGTGTTTTTTTACTGAAAATGCTGATACTTATTCATAATGGATGCAACTTATGTATAATCTAATGATGCCCATTCCAAGAGGCTCATAAGAATGTATAAAAAATAAAAAATAATCAATATTTAAATCTAAACTAAATAAATGAGTGAAATTTTTGTATTTTAAAATCTTATGGTATAAAATTATAAAATTCTGAAACAGTTTTATATTACAATAGAATATTTTTTATGAAAACTGAATAAAATTTGCATGGGAAAAGTATTCCATTTATTTAAAAATATTTATGCAAATGTGAAAAGTAGTATAGTCATGCAGTTATTTTTTTTTTCAGCTTGTAAATTTTGAAGTACAACTACTAATGCAGGTATTCCAGGAAGTATAAAATAAATGAATGAAATAGTTAGAAATAGATGAATGTCATAATACTGAAGTAAACAGATAAATATGCTTTTGCAGTATACCTTGAATTAACAATATATGCTTTTACAGTATTAATTAAAACAACATATTTAAAATTTGAGGATCAGTCTAAAATTGAAAAACAATAATTTCATTCCTAATTGCATCAGTGCAATAGATTTTCCAAATTTTCGTGACGTCAGAAGGCTTATTTTTATATAACATAATATTTCAAGGAAATTTCTATATACAAACTTTTTACTGATTTATTTATTTTTTTTTTTATTCTTAACTACTTTTTTGTTTTGTTTATTTTTTACTTTACTATTTTTTATTCTCAATTATTTTTTTTTGTTTTATTTATTTTAACTACTTGTTTAACTTCTCATTTTTCTTAAAATTTTATTTATCCAAACTATGGATTATACAACATACTGAGTCTTCACATTGTTTTACAAGAAGAATTGAACCAGAACGGTGTGGCGGAAGTCTGTTGTGCTTCCAAATTGGAGATGTTCGGTTCGAAACTAGGAAGCTATGTGGAATCCAAAGCTTCTGTGTCTCTGCCAAGAATATGCATGATAAATTCGTCAGGCTTGAAACTCCTTCCTTTAGGCTAGAGATGGAGGATGTGAACCCTTCTAATGCCACTACTCGAGGTACCTCATTCTTTAAAATGTAAATGCATCGTAGCAGGTCTCTGCTTTGGCATCTTGGGTAACGCTATGTCTGATACATATCTGCCAATCTAGTGGCAATTGACCTTCAAGTCAAAATACTTGGCATTCAAAAACAACAACCTTAGGAGAATCCGCCAATTCTTTTCTAATTCTCAAGATAAAATAACTCAAAATGGAATCTTATATTAGTAAGCATTATGCCTACTGTGAATATGAGGACACTTTATATAAATCCCCCAGTTTAGGATTTTTTTTTCATAATTCCGTTGTAGTGTTTGTTTTTTTTAAATCATTTCGGCTTCCATATTGAAAAATAAATGAATAAAAAAATTTTTTTCTAACAAATCATTTAAAAAATAAACCGAAAACTGCAATAAATATTCTTATATATTTATTTGTGAAATGGCATGTGTTTTTTTAAAAATAAATACACGAAAAAGAAGTTTTTTACTCAAATTGTCCTCATTTGTACAAAATAGGGTTCTCTGTTTGTTATAACAGTTATAATAATATTCTGTTATAATAGTATTATGTTTAACATAAACAAATGCACAAATATCAGAGGTGTGTGCAAAGAGTTAAATGCATTCAAGCATTTACAGAACTGAACATAAATTGCATGTTTTATTATACCTTAAAACAGCTTGTATCTTCAAAAAAACATGAAAAGGTTCATATCTAAATCAAAATGCAAAATGAAACAGTAGTAATAAAGTGCATGTAATCACATATCAGTTTAGAAAAATCGCCAACCCAAGTTATCCAAATACTTAAAATTCTGTGAATAACCACCTATCAGTGTTATACGTTTATTTTATTTTAACCTTTGCGTCAAATTTGTACTTATTGCTATATTAAGTTGTTAAGTTTTTATATCAAGAATATTTTTCAGTAAAACATTCACTCAGCATCTACATATTAAATGATTAAAATGTTTTTCAAGTTGTATTTTTGTTCTAAACACAAAATGAATTCATTTTGGCATGATTTTGACAATAATATATAAAGCTTAATTATGAGAAACACAGAAACTTTAACTATACTTTTGAAGTTTTAAAATCTCTCAGAATTGGAATTTTAATGCAGATTGAATTTTTTATATCTATATAAACAGAATAAATATTAACCAATGCAAAAGACTGTAGAACATGGTGATACCCGTCTACATATGACTTAGCTGTGTTCATATGACATTATTATTCATATAAGAAATAAATATTCTGTTGATATATGGTAGTTTTTGAGGTTAATTTTTTTATTTATTTTCATTTAAATAAAATTCTATTGCTTTTACAAATATGAGGAAAGTCATTTGAAATTAATTGATTTTTTTTTTCAGTGATTAAATTGAAGAAAATAAACTTTTGGATTGAAATTCAAATTAAACTAGAACGATCAAAAATTTTTTAAATTTAATTTTAAAAATGTTTAACGAGAAAAACATTGTAGTAAATTGTAATATTTTAAAAAAATTTATTTCATCTGTAAGGTAAAGTAATTAGTTTTTAGTTTCAGCCATAATAATTAGAAAAGCATTTAATAGGATATCGTTTGAACGAAAACCACTTAGTCTATTTGGCATGAAATATGCTTTATTTTTTAATGATTTAAATTGGGAGTTAGTTATTAATTATTTAAAAGGATTCTGATATATATAAGATGTTGTAGAGCATTATTTATAATTTAATTAGGAGTTGTAAGATATTAAATAGTTAGTTACATTGATTTATGAAACAACGAAAATCAATTCTTAATAGCAACTAACGGTTAAAATCCTTCTATTGAAAAATATGTAAGTATGCCTTATTCGCTCCACAAAGTTTAAATTAACCTTAAGAAACTGTATCTTCAATTTAAAATTGAAGTCTATAAATCATGGCTAAAAGTCCTTGGAAACAGAGCAACTGACATTGGCTGTGGATAACTAAGTATAAACTTCGCTCCATTTATTCTTTAATAAAAGTTTTACTGGTCTCCGGCATAAAAATCCCCTATCTGAAATCTGAGTTTGCAGAGTGAAAGAGGAGAAACTTTCTTCGCTGTTGTTGTGCGGAAAAGGAAACTAATTTTTGTTCTTTTCTTTCGGGAGTTGCCTTGAGTCGGATCGTGGAAAAGTCCTTATTCCAGGTCTTTGTCGAAGAACACAATACGGAAGTTCCCATCAAGCCCGAGAATTATGAGACACCCGGTTGATCACGTAATCAGGCGAAAGAGGAAAAAGAAAACTTTCCGATCCCATATATCACCGGACTTCCCATAAAAGTCGCCGGGTGCGGATTAATTTGAAAGGGGGCCCCAGATCGAAGTCAAATCTTGCAACGTGATTGGGTGATCGACCGTTGCGTCAGCATCCAATCACAAATTAGGCTTCTTCATCGCTTCTCTGAGGCAAGGAATGAAGTTTCTCTACCCAAAGGGCATCCGTTGAAATTAAGGGTTTGTCAGGGATTAGACACGAGCAATCGAGCGCACTCAAACACAATTCCAAAGCACTTTCTTGAAATTAATTTCCTGGGACTGATGATGGTCAACGAACATAGATTACAATCGACCTCTTTATGGCCCATCATTTTTGTGTTCTATAAATGGCCAAAATCAAATCAGCACATATAAAGAGCCATGATAACTGTAGGCCCATATACAGTAGAACAATAAATGGGCCCTTCCACCCAAAACCCCAGCTCCCCATCCATTTGGGAATTCCTCTTATCTTCATAAGATGAATAAAATCAATATCTGAATCAGCCGTGTGAATAAATGATTTTAGCAACCAGTTCAGAAATTGATTTTTGAAAAGCAACTTCTGAATTTCTTATAATCAGACAATGCATCATTTTTATCTTTAATTTAATTAAAATGTTAGTTTAAAAATATATTTTATTAAAATGACAACCTATATTACTATTAGTTTGACACAAATCAAAACAAAAATTAAATTACAATTTATTTTTTGTATTTAATAGAAATATTTTACGTAGCATTACAGTATAATTGATAATGCTAAAATTTTAATTTCATCTGAAAGTGAAGTTATTTAACTGAACAAGCAAAAAGCCTTGATATGACGCAGTAAGTATTACTGTAATAATGATTGTGTGAAAACTCGCTTCACATAGAATTAACTTTTAAATTACATTACTAAAATAATTTTAAATAAATCAAATAATATTCCTTCACATAAAATGCTATATGCAAAAGTGTTTGGTTAATATTATTATAATAGAAAATGCATGTCTTTAAAATTTTAAGATGGGCTCAATTTATACAAAATCAAACTCAAACGTGCAAAATAATTAATGTCATAATGTAAAATGATACAGGTTAATTATTAGTTCAAAATATATTGCTAAAAATTAATTTATCTTAAAATTAAGTTTTTATGCTTGACAAAAATATTAATACTATGAAATCAATTTAAAGTTAGAAACTTAATAAGGTAAATGCTATATAATCAAGATTAAGGGTTACTTTATAGCAACTAAATATTTAAAATAAAATTTTAAACATATTTCATTCAAGTACATAAATCCTGTTATTGTACCAAAGTTTAGGGAAGCAGGCATAAACCTGAATATTTTTATTTTGTCTTATAGTTGAATCACCTGTTTCTCACCGTATTCAACAGATTATGAGGTAAGTAGTGTTTTAAGGCAAGATAATACATATCTTTTAATATAACTTTCCCCTTACAGTGGTGCAAATTTCCTTAAAATAACTAAAATCTTATCGCGTACAATCTAATGTTTTAATTTCGTAACAAATTTTGGTTTAGTGGCATGTGACTTATCGACCTTTTGACTACTATTAGTATTGTAAACATTTTATAACTGTGAAAGTAAAAAATATATATAAAAGTTTAAAAACTGAATTTTAATTTTTATAAGTGCATTTTCACGCAGTTATACAGTGAGTGTAAAAAGTATTCGTACAGTACGACAATTGATTTAAAAAGATCCGTTCATAAAAATTATAAACATAAATTTCATTTTAATTAATTATAAATATATAATAGAACATATTTTCACTAGTTTCATGTAAAATTGATACAAAAATAATTTTATACATAAATATATATTTACAAAACTGAAACAATCAAACATCTTGTGGTGTAAAAAGTATTCGTACATCAGGCATATATTGGCCAATACAATCATAATATTTCAACTAATACCTTGTAGGATATCTTTTTAGCTCGTATATTGCCTTGAGTCTCTTTGGCATCGATTCCACCAATTTTGCTGTTATTGAGCTAGATACGGTGTCCCATTCTTCATTAAGAGCTGATTCCAAATCATTTTTATTAGAAATACGTCTGGATCTAATATTTTTATCAAGAACGTACCATAAATTCTCGATGGGGTTATGGTCCGGCGATTGAGGAGGAAATTTCATGAACTTTGGGGTATTATATAGTATCCATAGCCTTGTGTTTCAGGCCGTGTGCTTGGTGTCGTTATCATGCATGAAAACGTAATCACCATTCAAGCCCATTTTTGTTGCACTAGGTCCTAAATTATTTTTTAAAATGTCAGTATAAAGTTGATGATTCATAATGTCTTTAATAAAGACTAATTTGCCCACCCCAGAAGCACTCATACAACCCCAAACAAGCTGACTCCACCCCCATGTTTCACTGTTGGCACTAAATTCTTAGGATGCATTTCTGTATTGCGCTTTCCCTCCATACCATTCGTCTCCCGTCCGATCCAAATATGTTGTATTTACTTTCGTCTGTAAAGATAATCTTTTCAAGAAATCTGACTTTCATTAACGTATTGCTTGGCGAAAGACAATCGCAGCTCCGATTCTTCTCACTAACAAAAATTTTCGTCTCGCAACACGGCCATGAAAACATTCATTTCTGCATGCATTTCGAACAGTACTTACGGAGTCTGCTGTTCCCATGTTCTTTAGTTCTGATGTTAATGTAGGACCACTTATTTTGGGATCCTTCTTTATTGAACGTACCAGAAACCGTCTGTCAGATGATGTCAATAGACATGGTCACCAGCATACAAAAACTGTTTTGAACCTTTCCAGTGGCAGCAAACTTTTTATGATTGACTGCACAGCGAGTTGAACGCAGGTCTACACCGACCAGATCAGAAATCTTGTTGTACGATTTACCATTTTTACGGAGCTTTAAAATCAGTTCTCTTTTTCGGAAACACTTGTCTCTTTACTTTTACGACCCATTACAGAATTTCTAGTTTCTCACTACATTAAAATTTCCACTGAAGAACCTTTTAAGTAACTTACAAAATGACGTCAATTAACTACATCATAATGGCTAAACCAATCACAAAATAACTAAAAAAAAATTTTGCATTTCTTTTTAGTGTATGAATACTTTTTTTACACCACAAGATGTTGATTGTTTCAGTTTTGTAAATATTTATTCATGTAAAAATTATTTTTGTGTCAATTTCACATGAAACTAGTGAAAATATGTTCTATTATATATTTATAATTAATTAAAATAGAATTTATGTTTTTATAATTTTTATGAACGGATCTCTTTTAAATCAATTGTCGTACTGTACGAATACTTTTTACACTCACTGTATTTGACAAATACACTTCGTTTTGAATTAAAATCGAAATGATATTTTGTTATTTTATTTTATACATAACTAAAAGATAAGGAATGTTAAGAATAATTGATTTGCATGACAATATCCTCTCACCTATTTTTTTTGTAAATTTCATGAATGAAATTATTTAATTTTTATTTAAATATCTCATTATGTTTAAATTAGTACATCCGATAAAAAGCAAATTGCCTTTTTTTCGTCTCTTTGGGGTGGTCTCCCAATTGTTATAAATATATATATATATTTTTAATTTCTCGTAATTTCATGTAAAATTTGTAATCTGTTGTGTCTAATTCTCAGTGTCCTGCAGTGCGAGGATATCCCATGAATAATCTACTCATAGATAAATGGAAAGGGGCAGCTTCTGTTGTGATGGAGGACTTGTAGGTAGAAGTCTGACTTGGCTCGAGTAGCTGAAGGAGGGGGCCGTGACTTAAGGAAGGGCATTTTAGCCAGGTATTCTGATTAATGAAGCAAGATGCTGAACAGCCCAAAACGCCATCGAGTCCCCTCTTTTCTGAAACAGTGTCACTACAACAAAGGCGCCAACGGATTGAATCAGCCCTAATGCTCCCTAGCGGCACGCGTTTGCCACTGAGCAACGAGTCGGGTATATAAAAATTTTATCAATCAATCACAATAGGACACAAATCTTTATTGAAATGAACGTCAACAGTTTGTGTTTAAAGAAAATTAATTTTTCCCTGGGGGAATATTCCTGGGAAGCATTGAATTTAAACAAGCACTTGTTATCTTAGCAGTTTAGAAAGCAAAATTTTTAAATAAACTTTATTTTTAATAAAATTTTGAATAAACATAAATTTTAAATAAACTTTTTGCAATCTCAAAAATTATTCTAATCAATCTACACCGTGTCAATATCATCATCTCGAATTCCATGCATCCTATTGAACTACGATTAAAACATCAGCCCAAAACAAACTAAATTGATAAACAATAAATGAATAAAAAATAAATATTTTACCCCTTAATTATTATAAGACATTATATTTTCTTTCCAAAATATTTATGTTAACATCTGAAGAATCTATACATTTTTTTTTTATTAAGTTAAAATTTCAAAACTCTCATTGGTAAAAGAACAGTTTTACAATAAAAATATTACTTAACTGTAATAAAGGCTAAGAAATCTCAGCCCTCAGTAAAGCGAGGGGCAAAAACCACGACGGGTGTAATAAATTGAAAATTTTAATATCAGTCCCACCATACAAAGTTTCGTTTCTCTGAGGCCCCGCTTCTCAATTTTCCAATGTGGCTTAAGGAAAGCTCATTGCACAGAAAATATTAAAGTTCACCATGGCGAATCGGTGATATAAATTTTGATCACAAGAATATTTATGAGTTCCATAAAAATGTTATAAAATCGACTTTTTAGAGTTCGTTTCGGTCCCCCCTTTTGCTTTTTGCTTCTTATACTGCATACTGAGCTATGTACTTGCTTAATTGCTCAAGAATTGTGTTGCATAGCACCTAAAAGGAGACAGAAAACATTTTATTATTCTCTAGCCGTATAAAGTTACAAAGTTTCGATTTTTGAGATTGACACCTTCAACTTGAAGTTTATTCGAAGCTTTTATTTAAAGGGTAAAAAATATTTTCGAAATTACAACTTTTATTACACGCAGGATCTAAAATTTTAGGCAGGTAGAGGATTGCCAGGATTCCAATTCATAAATTTTGCATAACTTACGTATATTGCATAAATTTGACAGCCATAAGAAATCAAATCAACGCTATTCGACAGCCTCACTTTTAAACTTCTAAACACTAAACCAAAAATGTTTAAAGAAAAGTTTGTTTTGTTAAAATTCTTAATTACAAACTGTTGTGCATTTGTTATTACTTTAATAATTTCTACTACATTGTACATAGTAATTTCTACATTGTGCTTAGTAATTTCTACTACATGTACATGTAATTTCTACTACATTGTACATAGTAATCATTTCTACTACATTGTACATAGTAATTTCTACTACATTGTACATAGTAATTTCTACTACATTGTACTAATTTCTACACATTGTACATAATAATTTTTTAATAAACTGGCTCCTGACTCTCTCTCTCTCTCTCTCTGTCTGTCTCATGTTTGATAACCAGGTAGAAATGGAATGCCTCACCTTGCTTCCTGTTCTGCTGCCTCCTATTTCTTTTATGGAAGCGTTAATGGATTGCCAGACTTAAGTTGATGGATTAACTGATGTTAATTGCTTCTATCTTATTCTTTTGTATTTTTTTATATATGCTGTTGTGTAAACTTGCTATTGGGGGAAAACGTAGTAAATTCTAATTCAGTAATATATATATATTTATAATATAGTTTCTAATAATTACAGCTCCATTAATTTTTTGTAATATGTAAAAGCAGCAACTTTTTGATTTTTATCCGGCAACTTCTTTTAAATTAAGAAATGGATTTTTAGAATACATTTGCAAAGAAATTGAAGTTGCAGAGTATAAGGTATTTTCATAGGAGCATTTAGTATCTTTGTGAAAAATTATTAATTAATAGTCTTTTTAAATAAAAATATGCTTCGATAGGAAAAGAATTGAGTAGTATGTGTGGCTTGGATCTAGCTATCCGTTGGTCCTGTTCGTTGCTTGTATAAGATGGGATTTTTGACCTTTCGAATGATTCTAGAATTATTTCGATTTGAGAATGCAAATGAAATTGATAATTACTTTTCAATAATGTCTTTTGACGAAATACAAATCCACTAATATGAATCTTATTGGTTTTACCTTAAATTTGGATTTCAGAATTTATTAGCATTTTTAGATTAATTTACCTTTTTACTATTTTTCTATACCTTATATTTTCTACAGGACATTTCGACATACTGGTTTATAACTTTAAGCAATATTTTAACTATGACTCCTATCCTGGCGGTGGCATTTATGTTTGTTAGTGGTTCAGAATCCACGTTAAACAGTAGGTCGCGGTATAATTAGTCTAAGTGTGCAAAAATTAACCATGAGCGACAAACCAAAAACAAAACAAACTATGACTTCTTATTTAAAAATAAATTGCCGATAAATTCACTAATTTTACTTGACATTTTAATTGTCAAGGATTTTTGCACCTTTTATATATCCATGCAAAAAACTTGTATGTTACTAACACTAAATAATGGGATCCTATCCTAATCAAATTCCTTTAAATTATTGAAATGTCAATCCAAATTCGACTGCCCATATGTAAAATTTTGAGAAACCTTTTGAAACGAAAAACAAAGGTTTAAAAACAGTGTTATCAAGGAATAATATATATAAATATTCCCAAAAAATATTGAAAATGATTAGAATTATTATTTATTGGGAATCTTTTAAAATTTATTTGCAATGCTCAAAATTTTCAAGAGCAACCATTCTTTAAATTCTTAATTAATTAATTTCTTTAACATAGTGTGTCAGTTTCTAGATAAATCAAATTAAAAAAATTAATTATATGTTTACTTAAACTCAAGATCTTTATTATTATAATGTAATTACTATATAATGTATTAATTATTCTATTACTACTAATATTTTTTTCTTTACCCATGCTGCTATTATAGGGGAGAGAAAATATTTATTTTAAAAAAATGCTGTTTAAGAGGAATAAAAAAATATAAGGTAAGTAAACAAAAAAAAATTGGATTTATAAATTAAAAAGAGATTAATTTCCTTAACATAGCATTAGTTTATAGATATGCAAATTAAAAAAAATTATAAGATCTTTATTATTATATTGTATTAGTACTATATAATGTATTATTTACTATATAAGCGTATTAATTATTCCTGTACTACTAATATTTCTTTTCTTTACCCCTTTTTCTGCTATTATGGGGGAAAATATTTATTTAAAAAATGCTCTGCAAGTGTTTCCCTTTATGAAGAATAAAATAATACAGCAAAGGTGGGCAAATAAAAAATACAATTTATAGTAAGTTAAAAGAGAGATTATGTGTAACAAAATTGTTCATATAAACGAAAAATATTAGATAAATTAGCAAGGATTATAACAAAAAATAACTATAGGTATTATATAGCAATACGTAGC
>BPLR01018772.1:0-21716 GCA_021605095.1 Caerostris extrusa
AAGAAGATAATAATACTATTAAATGATTAACTTAAATGTATAGAATAACAAGTACATAATAAAATGGTAAAAATGGGTGTAAAATCAAATAAGAAATAGCAAGTTTAATGTTTTATAATTAAATTTAAACAATTTTTAAATGTAAATACAAATAATTTTAATTAAACACAAATAAAATTCATATGTATATAGATTGTGTTTTGAATGAACACAAAATGTATAAAAAATTTAAAGAAACAATAATTCAATGTAAATAAAATGGTATTTTGAATAAACACAAATTTCAAGTTTTTTTTATAATACTTGTTAAATATAAAAAGCCTTTAAAATGAATACTTTAAATAAATGAACAATTTGAATGATGTGTTATTACAACATGTCTATACTCAAAATCAGTTTTATTAAATTAATGTTAAGTTTTTAACTGAAAGTTCATACTCAAAGATTTCAACCACATAAGTATATAATATTGTAATTTTCTACAAATTTGATTAAATTAATTTAATTTTTTTTCTAAGTACAAAATATATATATTTCTATTTATTGTAACCATTTCAAAATTAACCTTTTAAATTATTGTCAATTTCTAATGTTTTTAAATACATTTTATCTATTAGTTATTATAGTTGTATAAAAATACATAAATAATATTTTTTTAGAGAGTTCAACTAATATAAAAAAAATATGTGTTGAAACGTGGAGATTGGGTAAAATGCTTGTAAGTATTTATTAAATGATATATTGTATATTAAGTATAATATTTTTATCTCTGCATAATAAATAATAATTATAATAAAGTAATTATTATTTATTACTTCATTAAAAAATATTTTTAAACTGTACCCAAAAGTAAAATGATTGAAATTTCTTATAAAAAGCTGCTTCATGGACTTAGGTGGAAAAAATGCTGCTGGAATTAACTGTCCCATTAATTATTAATTTTGAAAAAAATGAAACATTATAGGCAGAAACTATAGTATTTTACATTTGGCAGTATTATTTTTCAGTTCATCTAAAATGCAACATTATGGTAAAATTTATGTTATATGTGATCAGAAATGTTGCACACATTATTCATACATTTCTGGTTATGTAATTTGTATAATTTTTCGTTGTTAATCATTTAAATCTCCTTTTTATAACAATGCTTTATGATATTTTCAAAGGTATTAAAAACTTCTTTCACAATGCTGCATTTTGTATAGTTAGCAACATAATTTTAAGTATTCAATTGCAATTGCTTAAGTTGTAAACCTAAAAATTAGTGTTTTAGAAAATGCTCACACAGTCTAAAATTGTACTAATTTAAATAAATAAATAAAAGAACTTCAAATAAGAACACTCTTCAAATAGAAAAATGTTTTATTCTGTACAATTATTTTCATTAATGGTGAGCAAAAGATTTATTTCTTTTGTCGAGAACTATTTCCAATATCGTTTGGAGTTCCTGTAAAATCAAATAAATTATAATTACTCGAATAATTAACATACATTTAAATCAAATAAATTATAATTATTCGAATAATTAACGTACATTAAAAATCAAATAAATTTATACTTACTCTAAAACTTTTCTCCGATTTCTGTAATTCAGAGAATTAGTCCGTATTCCTCTTCAGTAATTTGTGCCAAGTCCTCGATTCTCCCATCGGATTTTCTATAATATAGTAAAGATTAATTTTATTTTGAAAAATATTAAGTATAATATACAATATATCATTTAATAAAAACTTACAAACACTTTGCCCAATTGCCAAATGTCGTTATGGCATTTTTCAAAACATTTTTTTTAATAGTGAAACTCCCTAAAAAATAAAATATTGTTTATGTTATTTATACAACTATAATAAGTAATAGATAAAATGTATTTAAAAACATTAGAAGTTGACAATAATTTAAAAGGATAACTTTTAACAAGTTACAATAAATAGAAATATATATATTTGCACTGAGAGAAAAGAAAAGTTCAATTAATTTAACCAAATTTGTAGAAAATTACAATATTATATACTTACGTGGTCTAAATGTTTGGGAAATTTCATCTAAAAATTAATGCTAATTTAGTAAAACATAATAAATTAATTTAGTAAGTAAACTATTTTAAAATTTTACAGCTGACGATAATTGTATAATTAAAAAAATAAATTTAAAAAGAAATTACAATAAAAATACTTTTATTGAAAGGATGTCTTGAAATTAAATTTAATCAAATTTCACATAAAAGAAATATAAAAATACAATAAATATCATCATTGTGTTGTAATTACAATAATTCATAATAATAAATAATAAACAAAATACAATTTAAAATGTTATACTGTAAGTACTCTCTACAATAAAAATAAAAATTTAATATATATTTAAATTATAATAAATAGAAATATTACAACAGTATTTTAAAACTAATGAAAGTTACAATAATATAAATATGTTAATATTATTAAAATGTAATAACATGTATTAATTTTTTAAAAACTTTTTATATAAAAAATTATAATACTTACTTGATATTAGTACTCGGCCTTCCCTAAAAAATAATAGTAATTTAACTAATGTATTATATTTTTAAAACTTTTTTAGATAAAAAATTTAAATACTTACTCCTTCGAATACTAGTATTCAACATTCTTCCAAAAAAAAAAAAAAGTTAAATTACTATGATATATTTTTATAATTTTCTTTAAAATTACTATGATATTATATTTTTAAAATTTTCTTAAACAAAAAATACAATACTTGTTACATACTTGTATGTTGTACTCCTACAATTCGGCTAAAAAAAATAAAAATTAAATTACTATAGTATTATAAAAATAAAATATATTTTAAAACTATTTTGAATTATATATATACAAGTATGTGGTACTCCCTGCAATCTGGCTAAAAAAAAAAAAAATTAAATTACTATAGTATTACAAAAATAAAATATATTTTAAAACTATTTTGAATTATATACATACAAGTATGTGGATTATTAGAGTATTAATTACATTAGTATGAATATAATTTAATTAAAAAAAATAAAATACATTTTAAAACTATTTATAGTCTTAATATAGAAAATTTTGTTTATATCATCATAGCAGATTTTTATATATTAGCAGAAATATTTTTAATGTTTGGTTTCACAAAAATATTCTTGTCAGTGTTTGAAGTCAAACAATGTATGCTGCATGCAATTATTAATTATTTAAGTTAATCATTTAATAGTATTATTTATTATCTTCTTCAACAGAATTTGAATTCTGTCGCAGAAGATAATAATACTATTAAATGATTAACTTAAATGTATAGAATAACAAGTACAAAATAAAATGGTAAAAAACGGGTTTAAAATATAAATAACTAGTGTAAAATCAAATAAGAAATAGCAAGTTTAATGTTTTATAATTAAATTTAAACAATTTTTAAATGTAAATACAAATAATTTTAATTAAACACATATAAAATTCATATGTATATAGATTGTATTGAATGAACACAAAATGTATAAAAAATTTAAAGAAACAATAATTCAATGTAAATAAAATGGTATTTTGAATAAACGCAAATTTCAAGTTTTTTTTATAATACTTGTTAAATATAAAAAGTCTTTAAAATGAATACTTTAAATAAAGGAACAATTTGAATGATGTGTTACTACAACATGTCTATACTCAAAATCAGTTTTATTAAATTAATGCTAAGTTTTTAACTAACAGTTCATACTCAAACATTTCAACCACATAAGTATATAATATTGTAATTTTCTACAAATTTGATTAAATCAATTTAATTTTTTTCTAAGTACAAATATATATATATATATATATATTTAATTAGTTATTAATTTTTGAAAAAGGTTACAATAAATAGAAATATATATATATATATATATATTTCTATTTATTGTAACCTTTCAAAAATTAATCTTTTAAATTATTGTCAATTTCTAATGTTTTTAAATACATTTTATCTATTAGTTATTATAGTTGTATAAAAATATAAATAATATTTTTTAGAGAGTTCAACTAATATAAAAAATATGTGTTGAAACGTGGAGATTGGGTACAATGTTTGTAAGTATTTATTAAATCATATATTGTATATTAAGTATAATATTTTTATCTCAGAAATGTTGCACACATTATTCATACATTCCTGGTTATGTATAGTTTTTCCTTGTTAATCATTTAAATGTCCTTTTTATAACCAAGCTTTATGGTATTTTCAAAGATATTAAAAACTTCTTTCATAATGCTGCATTTTGTATGGCTAGCAACATAATTTTAAATATTCAATTGCAATTGCTCAAGTTGTAAACCTAAAAATTAGTGTTTTAGAAAATGCACACACAGAAGTATACAACATATACAAATAAAATTTGAAGCTTTACAAATAAAGTCCTACACATAAAATTTTACAATTTATGGTTCTACCCTCTAAAATTGTACTAATTTAAATAAATAAATAAAAGAACTTCAAATAAAAAAAAATATTTTATTCTGTACAATTATTTTCATTAACAATGTTTAAAATTTTAAGGTTGGCATTAGATCCATTTGAGCTTTGAAGTTTATCCCTTCCCTGCAATCCAGCTAAAAAAATAAAAGTTAAATTACTACAGTATTATAAAAATAAATATATTTTAAAACTATTTTGAATTATATACATACCTGTGTGTGTGGTAATTCCTTGCAAATCCAGCTGTAACATCAATGTTAAAATTTTTAATTATTTGTAAATAAAAACATTTATTTAATTATTATTTCATTTAATCAAATTCTAATTCTGCTTGTAATAAAAAAAATATTTAACATAGCCATTAGCTAATGGTCAAGTTATTATAGTTTTCTTGATCGTATAATTGAAACAAATAAAGCAAAAAATTCGCGCTTTAAGAAATGTAAACAAATAGCAGCGCCATGTACCGCCCTAGTAGTTGTTTTGTGAACTTTACATCTTCACGACTTGGACAATGTGGATTCGTCCCTTTTAATGGTCTTGTTAAAAACTGTGTGCGAAAATGAAGAAATGCTTGTATACGTATTTGCCAATGCGATCTCAGACAAATATTCTTTCAGATTTTTATTAATTACTTTAAAACTTCATAAATGCAATTCTTGGAATCTTTGGCCTGATGGGAAATTTGTTCCACTGTGTGATCATTAAACCTTTGACTCTAAATTGATTGCGCAGTTTTCACTAGCGCACATTATGAAATCCCCATCCTAGTGAAATATGGAGTTCAATGGAGGTACCATCTACTACATGGATTATTGTACCTACTTGAATTTTGAATGGTAAGATTTCAAAACTAAATCTATTTTCATCTTAAAAAAAAAATTGGCAATGTTTTTGTCTTTTCTTCCAAAAATTTCTGAATTGAAATTTTGGAAGAAGTTGTACTTCAGAATCTTAAAAATGATCCTATCAAATATTTAGTCTCTATGACAATTCGAAATTTATTTTTATTATTTAATGACATTACGCTTAGTTCACTGTAAAACAAAGAAACGGATTTCTCAGTATGATCTTTAGTAGTTTCAGGAAAATCGGTTTATAAAGCCTCACTTAATTTTGAAACAGTTGAAGAATAAGTTCTTAAATAATTGCAATTATGACTTTTATGTAGTGTTTATACGCAATTAATGTAATTTCTTGTTTATGTTATCATCTTACTTTGAAAAAAATTTTTGTCTTGAAAGAACTTACAGTACTATGTTTTGTTAATAATTAGTGTTTATTCATTTAATTAAAAATATATTTAAAATAGATAACATACTTCATATTAAGAGGAAATCTGTGCTTCTTAAGAATTTCAAAGTGTTGGTATAAAGCAATTAATGGACAAAATGAATCATCTGCTTCGCAGTTGATTTCTACTCGCTTTTCTGTTGATTTACATTCGTATTTTCTCATTGAAAAATAATTATTAAATGCGAAATTTAGTTTCAACTTCTGAAGTAAACTGCTTTTCTTAAAAAAAATGATGAATATTTAAACTTTTTTTGATAATTTTTATTAGTTTTGCTTAAAAGAAATTGATTGAATGAATGAAAAGGAAATCTTTCATTAAATACATGTGTTTTAATGATATAGTAATGCATAATGCATATTACTTATAATGTGTATTTATGTATATTATGAATGGATTTCCGCTTGGTGTTTTTTATTTTGATAGCATGAAGAGAAATTCATTATTTTTATTTAAAAAGGATTTAATATAGTAGGAATTTGTTAGAATGAAAAGTAAAAAAAAAAAAATATCAAAGCCTTTTATGACATTTTTATATTTCTTTAACCCATACAAAATTTTAAATTGATTGTTTATGAATTGCATCATTTTTAATGCAATTCATTATTAAAATTTCCTTTCTTCGTTTCAGGACAATTACAGATGACATGTCGGATTACGAAAATCTGCCGGACGAAGCAAGCACAGGTTTTTTTAATTACGCAAACATTCCGAGGTCTGAGAAATTTTTTTGCGACTGGCGACCAG
Organism: Caerostris extrusa; assembly: GCA_021605095.1. Taxonomy (NCBI): domain Eukaryota; kingdom Metazoa; phylum Arthropoda; class Arachnida; order Araneae; family Araneidae; genus Caerostris; species Caerostris extrusa. The sequence continues at coordinate 6,485 of BPLR01018772.1, forward strand.
AAGGTGATGCAAGCCCTCGATGCCCTGTAGTCTTCCCTACCTGACGCACTGGTCACCAAGAACGAGATGACCACAGCCATAGAGAAATTTGTTCAACCTAGGACACTCCTGAAGAATTCACTGATATCATTGATGTTCTGGATGACTATCATATTTCCGGAGGCCCTAGAACATGACAACATCTCAGCCAATGCACCATTCGGCGTAGACTGGCTGAAAACTTAAAATTACCTGAAGGCATCAATTTTTTACCCCTACCCAATAGACTGAAAGAAGAGCTTGATTTAAATATTAAATTAAAACTTTGAAAAATATTACATTTTTAAAAGTTATTTATAAAATAAATTATATAATTGTTCGTTTTAAAGTGCTTTTATATATAATTTATTTCTTTTCTTTTTATTTTAGGCTGTTTATTTATGTAATTTTATTTTGATGACATATAATGTTTAACAGTTTTTTGTTTTTGTTTTGACAAATTCCACTCAGTTCATAATGAGATATGTTAATATCATATGCGCATGATGACCTATATTTATTATTCATTTAAGTTTGAATTCCTTTCTCAATTTGTTTTATTAAATTTTAACAATTTACTAAATGAATTTTTAGATGCCTTTTAATTTTGACTATACGATGTGTACATATACATTCGTAAAACTTTATTTTGTTATATGTAATATGATTATTTTTTTTTGCGATGTATGCAAGATACATGAAAGGAGTGTGATTAATAATGTATTGTCTGTGTGTTGTACTTATGCCAGCACACTGATAATCATATTACAGATATATCAGGTATTTGGAATGATTGTGATCAAACATGCAACTGTTTTGTAAATAGCTCATTAAAATGTATAGTACCTGCATTCGACTAAATAATGGGCATACTGTAACATTTTATTTGAACTTATGAGGTTAACTTTTGTATGTTTTTTTTTTCTTTCTTTTTTCTCCTTATTAGACCATGTTCGAGTCATCTAATGATGTGGACAGACAAGCAGTCTATATTCTAGATCCTCCAATAACTATTCCTGCATCTCTAACAATGACTACATTTGCTGCTTTGCATACTAAGAATATAAATATACCGAAAAGAAATTGTGTTGGAGGTGCTCCAGTAAGTATTAAATTTTTTAAAATGTGAGGTTTGTAAACGAAGTTATTCTTCAAAATCTTCCTTTTCTAATCATTTAAAAAGGTTTAAATGTGTTCAACCAGGTAATGATACATATCCTGCTGTAAAAGATGAAATTAACAATACTGTGAGTAATATTAACAATACTTGAACATCACTTTTGAGTGCAGAAATTTCTAAAAAAAATAATTTATCCCAAAAAATGTTTAAATTGTGGTAAATTTTATAAAAATAAGTCTACCTTTTCTCACCATAAAAAAATTGTAATGAGAATTGTAATAAGAACTGTGAAGTCCATTTTTGTGTTTATCCTGAATGCAAAGAAGTTTTTAATAATCTAGGATTGTTAAATAAACATTTAGTTGATGTACATAATATTCTTGAAGTTAAAAAAAATTTTCATTTGATTCTATGGCAAATTTCCAAATATGGTTAGAAGCCGAAAGTTCATTCACATTTACATTTTCCGGAAATTAAATGGTAATTTAGTAAGAGGAAATAAAATTTTTCATTATTATTCTTGCCAATTTTACAATCCATATTATCAATCAAGGTCAACATTATGTTTTAGAAATAAAAAAGGAGTTATTCCCGCTAGTTTAAATTGTCCTGTTAAAATTAATGTCTGCGAGGAAAAAAGGATTAGTGTCTGCAACTTATTACCCTATTCATAATCACCATACTGGATTTCATAATACCAAATACCAACGATTCAAAGATAGTACTCGTAATTTAATAAAATCATATTTATTACTTTCATTTCCTATTGTACAAATACAAAATTTAATTCGGGGCAATGTAGGTTTTCGTGGTCATCGCTCTTTTGTTCCTTCAAAGAAGCATTTATATCAAGGAGAAGCATTCGTACATATTATAGAAGGCTCCAAAATTCTTACGTCCAGAAAATGATGCTCTTTCAGTTATGTGCAATGTAGAAAGATTAAAAGCTGAAGAATATAATCCAATTTTATTATTTAAGCCTCAAAACTGTAAAACTTTGTATGGACCACCTGGCTTGGATGCCTTATTAAATAGTGATAAATCTTTTGCCCTTGGCATACAAACCGAAACTCAAACGGAAATGTTGATAAAGCATTCCTATAAGATAATTTGCATTGATTCTACCCATGGTACTAACCGTTATGGCTTTTATCTTCTTTCAATACATATTCAAGATGAATATGGCCAGGGCTATCCAGTAGCACATTTTATTTGTAATTATTTAGATTATGACACTCTGGTAACTCTATTCAATAGTTTAAAATGTAGAATTTCAAACCTTAGGGTGTATAATGTCATGACTGATGATGATAATGTCTGCTATACAGCATTTAATTCTGTTTTTTTGGCCCTAACCTCAATCATTTATTATGTAAATGGCATGTATTTCGTGCATGGAATAGACAACTGGCATGTAAAGTTCATAGTAATGATTTACGTAATATTTTAAGAAAAAAAACTGAAGAAAATTTTAAATGAAAAATGCCACTCAAATTTTAAAAATTTAATTTCAGAATTTAAAAATGATACCTCTGTTAAAACTCACACATTTATTCAATATTTTCTAGACAATTATTATAATAGACTTGAACTTTGGGCAGCTTGTCTTAGGCAATTTCCACATGGTTTTACTGATACCAACAATTACTGCGAAACTTTCCATAATCAGTTAAAATCCGTTTATTTTCAGCGTAAGTTCAATAGACGCATTGATAACCTGATAGAAACTCTTTTAAACATGGAGAGGGACAGATTTTTAAAATATATGTGTAATATAAACAATAATTTTCCTCTACAAAATAATTCTATGAATAAAATTAAAGCCAGTCATGATAAGGGAATTAAAATAGCAGATGGAGATGTTATTCAAATAAATAGTAATTCTTGGGAAGTTAGATCACAATCTAATAAATTAAAGTCTTATACTGTACAGTTAATTAATAAAATTTGTCATCTTTTAGACCACTGTTACATAAAATGCAAAGCACTTAAATGTATACCACTATGTAGTCATCAATATAAATGTAATTGTAAAGATGTAAATAGTTTATGTAAAGATATTCATAAAATTCATATACTATCTATTAACACAAGAATGCAAACTGTTAGCAATTTCAGTGGTGATAACTTTGTAGAAACACCTAACGATTTTACAACGAACTGTAACAAAGAGGTTAGTCATGTATCTAAAAAGAAGAGTGTAAACGATTATGTATTAAAATAATGGAATTAATTGAAACCCCAAAAGTTGAAGAATTAATGCTTGACACCGTACTGAGTTCCCTAAAACACATTGGTAGCTGGAATGCAGGAAGCTGTAAATGTAAAAACTGATCCATTACGTATTGATCCACATTCGTATGTTCCATACAATAAAAAATTGAGGCTCAAATACAATTTTTCAAACATCCAAGAAACGTAAAAGAAACATTTCATTTTCTAATTCTAATAAAAGATTACGAGTATCTAATTCAAAAATATTGATGAACCTATTCTAAATTCCAATATAAAACAATCAGATTCAATTTCAGGGGAGAACAAATCATGTTTGCATGTTATAATAGTGTGTTTTCCAGATTAAAAGAAGATAAATTTTGTAATTCTGACAATACAATATTAAAAATTAATAATTATACCATTTCATTTTACATGCTAAAATCGCTAGATCCGTATATTACTCTGAGGAAGAGAAACAAATGAAAACAGTGTCGTCAGATTCCAGGAAAGGATGATACAATTGTAGATTCTTTTTTAATCAAGTTAACTGAAAATTCGACAGATTTTAAAGTTATTGGTTCTTTAGATTCTTATATATTTCAATCTGGGAGAAACATTTTAAATTTTTCTTGGATTAATGATGTATTAAAAAAACTAATTTCTTGTTAATTCCAGTAAATATAAATTGCCATTGGACATTAATTATAGCAGATGTAAAATGTAGAACGTTTGAATATTATGATCCGTTAGGTAATGCTCCAAATGATGCTGTTAGGGTTTTGCTACAAAAATGGTGTTTTACTTTTAAAAGATATATCAAATTCTAGCAGTCATTGGCAAATAACTTTTCCAAATCATTGTCTTCAAAAAAGATGATTTCAATTGTGGTGTTTATATCTGTTATTATGCACATCAGAAAATAAATAATCTTTAATGCGGGAATGTAATACTTACTTATTTAGAGAATATATGTATAAAAAATCACAGGAATGTTATAAAATGCAATAAAATTAAAAGTATCCAAATAATTATAATTCAATAGAAGAGCAAGATATTTAGGTTTTTTTTTTTTTGTTGTTGTTGTTCGTGATTATGGATCAACTCTGGCGTAGTTCAAGAAACTGACATCTTTTGTAATAATTTGTATATGTACTCATCTTTCAGCTTGGCAAGAAATTCCTTTTGAAGGGATGTTTTTCATGGTAACCTTTTGTGGGAAAGTGAGGGACAGAGAGAGGGATAGGATAATACCATTCCCAGTTCCATTAATATCATTCCCTTTACGTTGTTTTCCTAGAATGTGGAGGCGAAATCGAAAGAAAAGAATCGTGGAAACGAACTAGTAATATACTATTAGAATCAAGACAACACACATACCACACTAATCATTTTACAATTAATAATTTTTTTATATATTTTATATCTTGCATCATTTAATTAGGTCTTTGAATTGCTGCTCATTTTGCTAAAAAAAAGAATATTTTAAATATCTATGCTTTTCAGAAAATAAAATTTCGGAATTTTCATTACAATATTTACTTTGGTAATTTTCTAAGATGGATATTAAAAGTTATTTTTGAAGCTATTAGTCAACAGAGAAAACTATGTATATATAACATTATATTTGTATTAAATGCATCTAAGTAATACACTCACAAATTTTTTTTATACATTTAGAAGTGTAGAATTCTATAATAAACATCCATAATAACATACAATAAAATATAAACATCTATCTATCTATTTATCCAACATCCATATAATAAGCATATATAAACTCCATGTAAATGGTGATTTTAATACTTCTTTAAATAAAAAGGCGAATAAAGCAAGCCAACGAACTGTTCATTTTAATTTTATTTAATGTTAAAATTTTATATTTCTTTTTAAAATTATTTTTCTACAGTAAAAAATTCGTAATACAAAATATCGTTTCAAACAAGGCATTTTTTTCTTTTCATCAATGATTATCATTCGTTGTGTGCAATGTTGAAGATTTAAAAGCAAACGAGTGTATAGTAGTCTATCTTATCATGAAATATTAAAAAGAAAGCGTTTATTATTGGAAATAACATAACCTTTGCTCATAAATTTATTTATGAGTTCCCGGGATTTTTTTTTAAATTTATTTTTTAATTATTTCTTTTATAGCCGAGTAGAAATTAAGCAAACTAAACTTATACCTTAACAACTTGCATATCAGAAAGATTTGCATTCAGTCAAGTAAGTATTGCATGTGCCTATACAGATTCGAAGAATGGCATCGATCGATTTCTTACTTTCGTAAGTTGTCTAAGATTGTTCGACTGAAAATCTAACAGTTTGCGAAAAATTATATTTCATTGTTAAATAATAAAATATATATGCCATATTGAGTAGAAGTAACGAACTATTATCTGCATTACGCATCACATGAATTATCTCATAGGCTAATCCAAAATCCAGGTGACTCAATTATATTAGAATTTTCCTCAACCAACATCAATAGTTAAAATTCACAAGATCGTTTATGAACTTCACCATAAATCTGTAACTCTCTGCCAGGAAGATACAGATTAAAATATACGATATACGAAGGGCCTGAATGGCCGAGTGTCAGCGCTCGGTGCCACAGATTTCGAGTTCGAGTCCCGGCGGTGTCATGGATGTTTGTAGTGGTTACGCCTAGTGAAAACGGAATCCACTTTAAGTAGTAGGTCCCGGTCTCATATGACTGTAAGAGAGTCACGGAGCCAAAGTCAGACTTCTACCTACGGGTGCTCCATCACAACAGAAACTGCTTGCATCTTCCCCTTAAACCACGAGTGCATATGGGCTCGTGGGCTTGGCCTAGATGTCTACCAAGTGGGATAAGAAACAACAACAACGGATATACGAATTAAAAGTTTGCGTCTTTAAACGGGAATTGCAAGTAAACGTTTTTTTTTTTTTTTTTTTTTTTCCAAGACTTATACGAAAGAAAAATGTTATAGTAGAGGCTCTCAAATTTTTATTCCTTCTAAATAATTGGAAGCTCTCAATTTTTTATTTCAAATAATAGTCTTCTAAACGGGAAATTAAAAATTTTATAGTAGAGTCTCAGAATTTTTTTTTTCGACTAAATAATTAAAAATTTCTTCGTTTCTTTGTCACAATAATAGTTTGTCCACTATTAATAATGGATAACAGGAATTTTTTGGCTCAGATTCGAAATACTCAGAATTTGACACAAGCAAAAAAATATATATATATCTTTTGAAAATATATATTTTTGGCCTGTTGTCATTCGTCGCTATCAAAGCAGAGAAGTAGAAGATTCAGCATTACCCATGGTTTTCCACAGAAGAAAACTGCTACGTTATAATCAGAGTTTGAGAAGAACGATCTCCAATGGTGACAATTATAGGAAGTCGCACATTTCTATTTTTCTGTTGTCGTATTTCTCAGGGAAGGAGGTAAGATGGGGGCAGCTTTTTTTTTTTTTTTTGATAGAGCACCCGTAGGTAGAAGTCTGACTTCTGCTCCGTGTCGCTGAAGAAGGAGGGAGACACTACTTTTAGAGGAAACTACCCCGCATTTGCGTATCGTATGGGTGAAAAACCCTATCAAATAGTCAGGCCTAAGAGGCAATATGCTGAACATCACAAACGCCATTGAATCTCCTCGTGTTTGAATACAATGTTTACAACAAAGCCGCCAGTACATTGAACCTCCGCCCTAATGCTCACCAGCGGCGCACGTTGCTACTGAGCCACGAGTCAGGCTCTGTTTTCTTTTGGTGTAAATTGGAAATGATCATTAAGAATTATGAAGTTCTTCCTTGGATTTCTCATTAATCGAATTTTTTTCAACAAAAATCGTTATTATATCGGAAGGTCCTTCCTAATTAAAACGTAATTTTTAAATTCATAATTCGTAGTCCTAATTCGAAGACAAACAGATTATCATATTTTCTTAAATAACATCATCACAATGATAAAAGGCACACGTCAATTCGCTACATTTTTATAATAAGTTTAACATTTTCACTTTCATACATATTTTTGTAAAAAAAATTGCATAATCATAGTCAATACATATATTATTTCACAAATCAATCATGCTATCACAGTGTATTAAACGAAATCTATAATTATATTATTTATGTAATTTCTTAACAATTATGTGAAGAAATTTGTTAATTTTTTCTAATAAAACATTTTTAGTTATATCACTGTGATGAAACATTTATTGAACTTTTTTTTTTTATTTATTTTTTTTTTCATTTTATTTACATAGATTTTCAAATATTTCATAATTATTTTTTATATTTACGTATAAATAATTACTATTACATTTTATTCCACATTTTATTCATAATATTTAAGACATTACATGTTTAAAAACTGACATTTTTATTTGTCTTTTGCCCATTTTTTTCTCAGAAAAATCCCTCAAGTTTTTTTTTTTTTTTTTTTTTTTTAAGCGTATGAAATCTCTAAACGGTTAAAGTAATTGATAAATTTTCAACATTTAGTGAATACGTTAGATTATCATTTTTATTTTTGATTTATTAAAGCTTAATGAAATGAAATATATAGTAAAAAAAAAAAAAAATGAAGTAATAAAGTCTGAATATAAAGACATGAATAAAAAGTTTATTGTAAAAGCATGGCATTGAGGGAAAAAAGGGGGGAGAATAATTATTGCAAGTTAAATTAAACTCTTTCAGAAATTAAATAAAAAAAAAAGAAGAAAAATTATTGCAAATACTGTACGAAGACGAAATGCTGTAATAAAAGATTAACTATTTCCAAACGTAATTTTACATGCAATAGTTTCATTTGAAATCAGTTCAAAAGTAGCTAATTTGTAGCAGTTATGTAAATGTAGCAATTATTTTCATTTTAGGCCCTGCCAAGAAGAGGAGGTTTGGTTTGTCGCTCTACGGTCATCTTGTGCACACTTTAGGCTAAACAGACCGGGACCTACAGTTTAAAGTGGATTCCGAACCACTACAAACATCCATGGCGCCGGGAGCGAAACCTGGGTACCTTTAGCCACTCGGCCATTCTTGCCCCTCAAGAGAGGAGGTGCTCAGTATAATTATTCATTTATAACTGGACCATTATCTAAAACTATTTTATTTTTTAATGCAGCTTTTCACTTTCTAAATTTAAATAATTTGTTTTGTAAATTTTAAGTATAATTTCTGGTTATATAATTCTGAAGTGTTTATTTATTCCAGAACTAATTTATTTTTGATGTTTTTGTAAATAAATTCTTTTGAAAAAAAGTAAACTTAATAATAGAAAAAAAAAAATTTAATCGGTTAAAAAAGCTAAAAAATGTTGCATTAGTTTAAAACCTCAACAATGGATACAGAATTTGAAATTTATTAGTCAAAGTTGTATTGAAGAACATTAATGAACTGGCACAAATTATTTGTGGAATTATATAAGATCGTTGATACTGCAAGATATAGTGTTTATATTTATGATTCTGAAATTTAAACTGATGTTCGTTACGGGAAAAACAGAATATTGATTACGTGGCAGTAATTTTCTCCTTTTTTTTTACTAAAAAGAAAAAAATTCATTCAAAAAAAATAAAACTAAGTAAATTTTCATGAACGATTTTTTTTTTTTTCTTAAAAATCTTATTTTTTAATTCAATGTAGTTAATTCGTTTAAAAATACGCGATATACAATAAAATAAAAGTAATTAATTAATAAAAATGTATTTAAGAAGGAATTACTCTACTGGAAATGTTGTTGTTACTTATCCCACTTGGTAGATATCTAATCTAGACCAAGCCCACGAACCCGTACGGACTCATTGTTGAAGGGGAAGGAAGCAGCTTCTGTTGTGAAGGAGCACAAGTAGGTAGAAGTCTGACTTTTGCTCCGTGATGCTCTACAGTCATATGAGACCAGGACCTACGGCTTAAAGTGGATTCCGAACCACTACAAACATCCATGGCACCGCCGGGACTCGAACCCGAAACCTGTGGTACCGAGCGCCAGACACTCGACCATTCAGGCCCACTGGAAATGTAAATGAAGGAAGTGAAAATGATGCAAAATTGACTTGACACGTAACCTCGAGATTTATGCTTGCTGATATATCTCAATTTATACAAATGCCGTTTAAATATAAGAAATAAATTGAACAAAGGTGAAATTTGATAATTTATAATGGAATTACTATAAAACTCGAATTCCTTGACTCTATGATGACAATGATACAAAGAAACTCACTTATTGTGTACAAAAGTCTTTAACAAAGACCCATACTGCACCAGATGTCATTTCCAGCTTAATAAGATTTATTTAAAAATTAAGGTACCAGTTACAATTATTTATCACCTACTTGGCGAACATCAGTTGGCGCCAAACAGATCAAGCGGCAGCTCGCAGAGGAATAAAAAAAGTGAATGCCCCCATTACCTATTAATTTAAAAATTACGCATATTTTAAAATTACATAATTAATTTATTAATACCTTAATACACAATGGTGATTAAATAATTCCAAATCATAAATATTACAGTGAATAAAATAAAATAATACTATACATATAGTTGTAATAAATAAAGAACCTATTATAATGCTGACTTAAATTTAGCTTTTAAACATATTTTATCGCATATTTCATTAGACAATTATAATAAATATTCAAATTGCTGTTTTGTGAAATAAAGTATAGCTTAAAAACTGGATGAGTTTTTAAAGCTTGGAGTAAATAAAATTATTTTTTAACTAAATTTCTAATACTTACTGCACATTAAATTTAAAAAAATTGTGCATAGCTCAAAGATGCATTACTTGAATACAGGGATTAAAAATGAAACGATATTCTAACAAATATTTCGAAATAAACCACAACGTTTAATTTTTTTTTTTTTTTAACTCATTAATCCACTCATATAATTGTAAGAAAATTAAGAGGAGTTTAATTTTTATCATTTTTTTTCATAGATAGTAAAGATTATGGCTATATCTAGTCAAAATTTGTGTATTAAAAAAAAAGCAAAAAAAAAACAATCGACTTAATGGAGGATTTCACGGTGCGGTTGACAATTGATACTACTGTGTCAAAAAAAGTAAGACCAATTTTCAATTTAAAATTCCCAGGGCTTATGGAATTTCAATTTTTTTTCTTTTTTAGGTTGCTGGCACTGTCCTAGACATCTGTGCAAAAAAATATATAGTTTATATAAACTGCTATCTCAATAATTCATAAATTAACTAGTATTTTAAGCAATAAAAAACTACAAATCAATAAAGTAAAATTATTAATCATTCATTGAATTAATCAAAAAATTGCAACGAATTACACCGAACTATATCAGCAATAGACGTAAATAATATTTGTTTACTAATACTAGGCGCATTGAATTGTGGGAAAGAATGAGGAGTTGCGGGAGAGAATGAGGAATCATGGAAAAAAGTGAACTGGGTTTAACCGGGGCCGGCGAGATTGTTCATTCATCGCTGGCCCCGGGTTAACCGTTTCTGCAAAGCGCCTAGGGGAGTGCACCCGGTTACAGTTATTGCTTTTGCGCTCAGTTTTTCATGGTAACTTTTTGTGGGAATGTTGGGGACGGAAGGTTAGGATAATACAGTTCCGAGTTCCGGGGAATATATTATTCCTTTTACGGTGGATTTCTAGAATATGGAGAAAATCGAAGGAATAGAATCGTGGAAAGAAACGAACTAGTCGTATACTATTAGAGTCAAGAAAACGCATACATCACACTAATCATTTGACAAGTATTTTTTAATTTTTTATGTATTTTATTCTATATATTTTACATCTTGCATCACCATTCATCATTTATTTAAGTCTTTGAATTGCTGCTTATTTTGCTAAAAAAAAAATATTTTTAAATATCTATGCTTTTCAGAAAATAAAATTTCAGAATTTTCATTACGATATTTACTGTGGTAATTTTCTAAGATGAATATTAAAAGTTATTTTTGAAGTTATCAGTTAACAGAGAAAACTATTTATTTATACTATAATATTTGTATTAAATGTATCTAAGCTATACACACACAGAATCTAAAGCAATGCAAACACAATTTTTTTTTTTTTATACATTTAGAAGTGCAGAATTCTATAACAAACATCCCTAATAACATACAATAAAATAATAAAAATCTCTCTATATATATCCAACATCTATATAATAAACACACATAAACTCCTTGTAAATGGTGATTTTAATACTTCTTTAAATTGAAGCTGCGGATAAAACAATCTAGCGAACTGTTCATTTTAGTTTTATTTAATAGTATCAAATTTTATATTTCTTTTTAAAATTATTTTTCTGCAGTAAAAATTCTTAATACAAAATATCGCTTCAAACAAGACATTTTTTTTTTCCTTTCATCAGTGATTATCATTTGTTGTGTGCAATGTTGAAGATTTAAAAGCAAACTAGTGTACTACTGGGTCCAAAAAGTAAGACCAATTTTCAATTTAAAATTCCAGGAGCTTATGGAATTTCATTTTTCTTTCTTTGTTAGGTTCATGGCACTGTCCTTGACATCTGTGTGAAATTTGATGTCAAAATATTAATTAGTGTGTGAGTTACGCTCGTCTTTGTGAGACGCTAAAAATGATTTCGGTAATTTTTGAAATGTCTGAATTAATTGAGTAAAGAACTTGCATTAAATTTTGTTTGCGGAAACGCATAGAATGTTGAAGACGAAGAGCCCTCCGGTCGACCATTAACTTCAGCCAACGAAATTCACGTCCAAAAAATTAAAGATTTGGTGCTTGCAAACCGTCAATTTACAATTAGAGACCTTGCTGATGATGTTGGAATTTCAAAAGGATCGGTCAATTCCATTTTGGGCATCAAACGCGTCAAATCTCGAGTGGTACCGAAAACGCTGAATGCACCAGCTCACACTGTATTGATCCTTCGTGATTTTTTTCGCCAAAAATGAACCCATATCGTATATAAAGTTGGCATAAGTGCATTGTGCACGGAGATTACTTTGAAGGCAATGAAATAATTTTGGAAGAATAAATAAAGAGTTTTTGAAAAAAAATAATTGGTCTAATTTTTTGGGCAATGTAGTATAGTCTATTTTATCATGAAATATTAAAGATTATTGTTGGAAATAACATAACCTTTGCTCATAAAATTATTTATGACTTTACAGGGTTTTTTAAATTTATTTAACCGCCTCTGGCAGTAATAACAACACTTATACGCCTGGGCATTGAGTCAAATAGAGATTGGACGGCATGTACAATTACAGATGCCCATGCAGCCATTAAATTGGAATAAAATATTTTAATTATCATTTTCAAATGCACTGTTTTAAAGTTAGTCTAGTTGGGAAATGTTTTGTTCATTAAGGTGAGTTTTACAACTATAGTCACCCCATACTAGTCCCCCACCTCATATGGGTTCGAGTCCCGGCGGTGCCATGGATGTTTGTAGTGGTTCGGAATCCACTTTAAATCGTACCTAATTGTACTGAATTTTTAATTAAAATTATTTTTAAATTTTTTAGAGTACCATTTTTAATTTTTAGAAATTTTAATTTTATCACAAACTAACATTAAGCAGCCTATTAATAATCGTAAATTTATATACGAATTAATATGAGGAAGTTAAGGTGTCTATCCCCATTGGTACTCCGTAATCGGTACGGCAGTTGCCAGTGTTGCATAAATAAAATATTGCGTAGTTAAGGCCTGATAGTCAAGTGTCTGGCACTCGGTACCATAAGTTTCGGGTTCGAGTCTTGGCGGTGCCATGGATGCTTGTAGTGGTTCGGAGTCCACTTTAAACCTTAGGTCCCAATCTAATGTGATTGTAGAGCGTTGTGGGGCTAGTGTTACTCGCGTCTGTAGCATATCTTCAAGCTACTCGTGCCCCCTAGATAGTGCTAAAGGAGTAACGATTGTGCAGCCGTTGCTCATGTCATAGAGATCCAACTTTCTTTGTATTATCAGCTGTATTAGAACAACAATAACAAATAAAGCATTGTTTTAAATTAGACTTTAATTTACATATGGGTGGAAAAAGCTTGTTGAATCCTATCCAGCATATCTCACAATTTACATGTAGAAATACCCAGAAGTCTTGCCCATTCCTGTCACATTTGAATAAATTTGTTAAATCAGGTTTCAACATGTGGAAATGCCAGAAGTCCCGTCTTTAACTACTGTATATCATTTTTCTACTCATTTATTTTCTAGATTCAAATAAATGAAATATATTTTTTGTGGGTTGTGTTTATTTATTTATATGCATCTTAGCACAGGTAGTTGAATGTGGGTTTAGTGCGCCCATTCGTTGACAACATTAAAAGAAATAACTGCAAATAGTGAATCACGCGTGATCTAATAATATTACTATTAACAAAATAGAGCAATAATTCATTGATTGTAATTCACCAGGTTAATCTTTCTCATTAGGATCATTCTTCAATTCCTTCTATTAGCTCACGCTCTCCCTATACATATCTTGTTCAAATTTTCAATCGTTCATAAAATGCTTTTTATTCATCCACTGAAGTTGAAATACATTTTTGTTGAACTTCTAGTGGAGGACACTGGATGCTAATACGGTATTTACAAATATTAATTCATTCATTAAATTTCGTTAATTAATTTTAGTTTCTTTTAGATTTAAGTTGCATGTATCTACCAATAGATGACGCCAGATAAACTTAAAAAATAAATGAAAATTATTTATGAAGGACTTTCTGCAATATAGTGAAAAAAAGTAGGGATTGACTTTAAATTTTTTTTTTTATATATATTACTTGTTTTGAATGTTATTCATAATTTCCGCTGTCATATTATACTTCATTTTTTATATGCAATGTGATTGGTACAATGGCTGATTTTAATAAATTTTATAAATTCAAGCTGGCTTTTTTACAACATCTTTATTTTTACTACATTTCACTAAGTTTTAAGACGATTAATTTGATTATTCCTTAGAGGTTTTATAATGTACTTATTTTTGAGAACTATTTCAAACTCTTGTTTTGTGATATACATTTATATATGCATATATACATATATATATATTGGCCCTTGGTACGACAAGTTTCGGGTTTGAATCCCGGCGGTGCCATGAGTGTTTGTAGTGGTTCGGAATCCACCTTAAACAGTAGATCGAACTCAAGTGATCGTAGAACGTTGTGGGGGTAGTGTTATTCGAGTCCGCAACATATCTTCAAACTACATGTGCCCTGGGTAGTGCTAAATGAGTAACACTGGTAAAGTCCTTGCTCATGACATAAAAGATTAACTGTCTCTGTATTGCCAGCTGCATTAGAGCAACAACAACAATATATATACTACATATGCACAAATGTACACACACGTACAAATATATACATGTATAAACATATATATATATAGATTTATTAAAAAAAAAAAACAAGTAATATAAAAAAATTTTAAGTCAATTCCTACTTTTTTTCACTCTATTGCAGAAAGACCTTTATAAATAATTTTCATTCATTTTTTTTTAAGTTTATCTGGTGCCATCTATTGGTAGATATATGCAACTTAAATTTAAAAAAAAAAAAAAAAATTAATTGATTAAATTTAATGAATGAATTACTATTTGAAAAACTGTATTAACATCCACTACAAGTTCAAGAAAATGTATTTGAACGTGAGTAGATGAATATAAAATATTTTATTAATGATTGAAAATTTGTACAAGATATATATAGGGAGAGTGTGAGCTAATAGAAGGAATTGAAAAACACATACACAATTTGTTACTATGTTTACTACTATTTTTTACTGTTCTTTAAAAAGGCAGATTTCTACAAAGAGCATGAAGTAATTTTTTCTGAGAAGTGGTAAACAAAAAACAAATACTTGTGGAACCACCATTAAATACACAAGCTAATTAATCAAAATCGA
>BPLR01018773.1:0-21194 GCA_021605095.1 Caerostris extrusa
TTTTGCAAACTATTATATATACATATATATATATATATATATATATATATATACACAGTCCAGTCACATTAATGTGACCACCACCTACCATACTTTCAACGTCAACTTTGAAATGACCAATCACAAAAGGCAGGTGGCAGCTCATTGCAGTGGAGTGTATATAAAGAATTCCACTTAACACCATATTCTATACTCAATTAAAAGCCAGGATATACATATATATATATACAGATAAATGAAAAAAATTAAAATAAAATTCAATCAGAAGTGCACAATTAAATCACAAGTGCAGTTCATTTCAAGGTCTGAGATTTTTCCGAGTTTTTGAGTTTGCTTAAAATCTAATTGCCTGTCTGCGGCAGACCTCAATTCATCACGGGCCTGATGGGCGGCGTGATAAACGAAATTACTAGTGGTTCACTTTGAGAAAACGCTCCGGCCTATTGAATCTGCTGTCAGATTTGAGTGACAAGGTTGTTCTCATTAGTACAAAACACTGATTTCATGTAATATAACTACCCACAGTACTGTTGTCTTTTGTCAAATTTGAGTGATGGGTCGTTTTTATGTGCTTGTCAAATAACATGCATTCATCTTTTCCTTGAATGAAATACCAAATTTCTTCCCGTGAGAAAATAAAAGCTACAATATATGAAACAAATTGCTTTTGAGGTAAGAAGAAAAATTTATAAGAAAATTATAGTTTGTAATAATGAAGCTATTATTTTTTAAATCAATGAATTTTTGTTTTGTTTTTGAAGTTAACATTCACAACAATTCAAGCCATAATTAAAACATTATTGATGATATCGTCATTGAAGCACTGGAGGAAATATAAAAGCAAACAAAACGTAATAGTACATATGTGTTCTTCAGATTTTTATCACTTATAAATAGTATGCTTTATATTTAACATTCTATGTATCATGTAATTGTTGAATGAGTTTAAAAAGCCCAATATCTACGATTCTTATAATATGCACAGGAATAACAGATCCATGGTTAATGATATTGGAGTATACATAAGTATAAATTTGAAAGATTTCGAATATTTTCTGTATGTTTAATAGTTTTGATAATGTAATCTTTCAAATATCTGCAAGTCGGCAGACGGACTTAGTCCAAATTAGGCTGTTACACCAACGAAGAAGAAGAAGAAGAAGAATATTTCATAGATTAATTAATGATCTGTTTACGATTAAAGCAACTATTCAAGACGTTTAATTTTATTTATAAAACAAAAATGAATACAGTGATGTACTTAATGCAACACTTGTTTAAATTTGGCAAGAGGAAACGCAATTATTTTGATTATAATTTTTATTCAAAATTATACAATAGAAATTTAAAAAAAATTAATTTATAGCTGTTCAGTTAAAATCGGTTATTAAAAATATATTATATATATATATATATTTATATATATATATTATAATATATATATATATATATATATATATATATATATATATATATATATATATATATATATTTATATATATATATATATATATATGAAGTTTTATTTTCGATTATTTTAAATGGCAAAATTTATATTAATGGAAACGACTTTTTTTTCTTTTACTTGCAGTTAAAATGTATTGCATGCAAACCACTATTTTGAAAAAATTAAGAATTGTTTATTAATTAAAATTATGAATAAACCAAAAAAAAAACCTATCCTAATAAGCTTAAAATTTATATAATTATGCATATAGTAATTCACCAATGATTTAGTTCACCTATTTTTATTAGGTATGTGCAAGAGAAAAAAAAATGCATACTTAAAATTCGTTTTTAAACATATAAATTTCGTAATGTTAATAAAAGAATACATAATTTTTTACTAAAAATTATATGAGGTCAACTAAAAATTGTTTTTAAAATTAAACCTATGTTAATTATTTTTACCTCAATGTTACAGTAACAAAGTTTTTTTATTCTGGAGAAGAATGAATATTTTTCTGAAAATTATTTTTTACTATTATTTATAGAATTTTTTTAAAATTGCGTAAGCACAAATCTTAACAATACTTTTATCTTTATTTACGTAAACAATACTTTTTTTGTCTTTTTATTTTTAAGACAAAAGTATTGTTTACGAATGTTTATAAATAATACATAATCAAGTAATAATAATTTATTAAATTGTATAACAAACCATACAACTGATTCATATATTTCATGAGCAATAATACACTCAATTTGTAAATAATAACCCGTTTGTAAAATTATGATAAAGGCATAACGACAGGGAATGTTATATTACTTTATTTAAAAACTGAAATATAACTTTTTAAACAGTTTCAAGAATAAAATTAAGCCATATTGTTTTTTAAAAGTATCAGCAAATTTAGATTCCTAGAAACTACAATACAAACAGCAAAAGCATTCACTCTTATCATACAATATCTAAATCTCGAAAGATTACCGATTCTCAAACATTCCGATTTCATCATCTACCAACTTTGAGTCTGCATAAAGGCACTTATTCCTCACACATGCAAAAGCGAGGATGAGCTAAAAAAACTTTTCAAACGAGATCGGCAAACTTTGTACGAAAATTCAAATGTAATGCTAGATAAGCACTTTTATAAAGTTTGTTTAAAGGGATTTCAAGGCTGAAGTAGAATAGGTAGATGAATAGCGGTTCGATATTCAAATGAGGAGACTCAGTTTCCCTTGATGGTGAATTGCAACATTACCATGTCATGCGGGTTTCCTAGAAAACGGTCAGCAAAGCTGCTTTGCTTTTGTTTGGAACTAGAATCAAATTCGATAATTGCAAACGTATAAAAGGATTTGTTCAAGATAACCATATTTACATGCTGTTTGATTCGAAGAAAAATGTTTTCAGACATTGTCTGCTTGTGAATAGCATTTTAGCTTTTATGTTGTTCTCAAGACTAAGTATGAAGATCTTCTTGAATATTGATGTTTTAACTGTCTTATATGGATCATTGGGTTTCAACAAGTACTTTCCTAAGTGTTACTGGAATTGTTTTTATATATAGTCTTATTTGTAGTGTTTCATTAATTAGGTAGATTCATTTAATAAAATAGACCACGAATAAATAAAAATTATGGTGATAATTTCATTTACAAGGTTATGTGCAAATTTGTGGTTACGTAGGTATTACTTCCAAAGATTAGCTATTTTATCACAATTTATATAGAAGTTCTTATTAAATGTATTTCACTCTATTTAAGATTTTTGAATTCAATTTGTTATATATTTATTTCCATTTCATAAAATAATATGTTATCCTTATTTACGAATGTCGGATGCTTAGACCTGATGCTATTTTCTACTTGAAAGATTAACATGTGGCAGGTTTAGTATTACCTGATGTGAACCATTTCGGATGCACCATATTTTTCTCCGTAAATTTCAACGAAAACAGGAGGCATTTAAAGGGTTTGTACCCTACTCCCCCTAACTTAATGGAAGGACTTTCTGGCATACATGTTTCTTTTCCCCTCCCAAAATAATATATTGTTTACGTTTCGTTTATAGGGTTGGACTTGTCGTAAACTAAATTGACTTTTCTGTAATTTGAATCTACTTGTTCAGCATTATTTAACAAGGCGTTCCATTCTTGATATAAAAAAAAAAAAAAAAATTTTTTTTTTCATATACATCTAAAATTACCTGTGAATAATTATGATTTTCTTGGCGAGATTTACATTTATAAAATAATTTAATTCTCATAAAAATTCTATAAATTCTCAAATTTCTAATATAACATAAAAAGTTTAATTAGTCATGATCCATTAATACAAATTAAAAAAGCAGATACAAAGTAAATCCACAATTTTATTATAATTTTTTGTATTTCAATTTTAAGTCAAGTGAAGGAAAATTAAAAAAAAAAATAATAATGATAAATAATGCAAAAATAACAAGGAAAAATTTTTATCTATATTGAGAAGTTTCGCATTTGAAAACTTTAAAAAAAAAAAAAGAAAACACTTGTCCTTCAAATAAAACAGTTAATTTTATTAATATATACTTCAAGATATTTTTGTACTAATGCAGTTGGCAAACACTTAGAAAATTGTCTTGCATACCTTAAGGCAAGCTCTGCACAAACATTACTCACTTAACACTACTCAGGAGGTGCGTGTAGCTTAAAGATAAGCTACGGAGACGGAGTAATAATAACTCCGCAATGCTCTACGATCATGTTAGACCGGGATCTAGCGTTTAAAGTGGATTCCAAACCACTACAAACATCCATGGCACAGGAGTGGAACTCGAACCCTGAAATCTGTAGTACCGAGCGTCACCGCGCTAATTACTCTTCCATTCAGGCACCCCTCCACAAAAATATCGATTCATAATTAAACTTAATCATACTTATAAAAGCTAATTTCTATCAGTAAATACAATTTGTCTAAGACGAAATGTCGAAAGAAATCCTATGTAATATTATTAATATCCGAGTCTCCGTAAATATAAACGAAACAGAACAAATCGCCTTTTATTAAAGAACAAATAATACGAATCTCTATCTGCACTGAACCCATTGTCCTTTCCTTAACTCCCTTATACAGTTTATTTCTTTATTCACCAGTTGACACTATCGTCTAATCTCTTTTCAATCCAGACAATGAGATTGACTTAATCCAATCCCCCTTTTTCTTATTTGCCAATAAAAGAGCGGACGCCATCTGAATCCTAAACTCAGTACGAAGTACCTTTTTTTTTTCCTTCGAGACATATTTTATCCAATACCCTATGCCATCTCCATTCCTAACAAGATCTCTTAACTTTTAGTGGCGTAAGTAATATATTGAAACTCCCTTATCCAATCAGTGTCAGCGGGAACTAAGTATCAGGTCGTGATTGGCGGGCCTTGATATTGACACTGTTCGAGTCACTTCTGAATCTCTCACTTGACTGGTCCAACAGAAAATCTCTGTCTGAAGGATTTCCCCCCTGAAGGGTCTTGTTCTCTGTGGGGAAAGTGGAGTTTTATTCGCACAGGGACACTATTCATTCAAGAGGTGAGAGCCCCACGAATTTTCTTGAGGTTTATTGGCCAATATATATCATATCGAATTTCTTGTAGACGAGGTCCTTAATAGAAATGGTAGTCTCTTTCGATCCAGAAAATTGTTGCAAAGATTGCTAAGGAGTAGAATAGATTTGTCAGAACATTTCATAAGTTTGTGGATATTTTGGACATGTGTTGATGCAGATTGGGCTTGGTACATCAATACCGACAATGATAAAAGAACCATTTTTTGTTGTATATTTTTTTTCAGAAAGGAAATTATTATTATTTTACTTTTTTACCCTTTTTTGATTATATATAGTTTCACGTTTATTAGTTGAAACTCATTTTAATATAATCTTCAGTGCATAAAATATTTATAGTCAAATAATTAAATCCATGCCTACGATAATTTTCTGAAAACGATACATAGAATTATAAAAACACTGTTTAAGTAAAATTGTTTTTAAAGATAAAAATGTTATATTATCAAAACATTTTACCTTCATATGCAATATTTCTGGGATGTTTTTAGTACGTTGTCCTGTTCCCTACCTACTAGGAAGTAGAATAGATTTGTCAGAACAATTCATAAGTTTGTAGATATTATGGACATATATTGATGCAAGAGTGGTTTTGGTACATCCATATCGCTAATGTTAAAATGACTATTTTGATGAATTATTTTTCAGAAAGGGAATTTATTATTGTATTTTTAAAATTTAAAATTTTTCTATTATTAATAATATTGTAAAAAAGTTTCACAAATATTAGTTAAGGCGCATTTCAGTATAATCTATAATGCATAAAACATTTATAGGCAAGTAATTAAAACTATGTCTATGATAATTTTCTAATAAAAGATATATAAAATTTTTAAAAATTACTGTTTCAGTAAATGGTATTTAAAGACAAAAATGCTACATAATCAAAACAGTTTTGCTTCATATGCTATATAATTGTTATTTTTTTACTACTATGTAATATTCCTTAACTATTTCTTCCCGAATTCTTCGATAAAATGATTTTTAAGAGCAAAAATACTATCGTTTTTTTCAAAATAAAAGTTGAAAAAAAAATTAAATGTTAAGAAGAGTTAAGGAATAGGACAATATCTTGTGATATCTGACAATATTTTTGTCAGGTCTATTGTGCCAAAATTTTATTAAAATTTGTGCTTTTATAATTTTTCCAAAATTAAAAATATGCAATGCAATGCACCAAATACAAAAGTATCAATTTCCATCCGTTTTGTTTTCGATGCGCTGAATCTTATCACTATACACTCTAATTGGAATTATGGATGTTACCATGTTAAACACATTCTTACCATATCTGAGTAACAGAAATTATATGAAGTTATCCGTATGACATCTATAAATTGCAAAAAGAATTTTTTTTAATGTTTTAAAATTTCTCTATAAACTAATTTTCATACAAAATATTCTGAAAAATCAATATTTTAATAAGATTCCTGATGTTATCAGGATGGGATCAGCAGACTGTCTGTTTCTATTTTTTTCAATTTCATTTTACCGTAATTTTATACATATTTTTCAAAAAGTAATCTTTAGAAAACAAATTATTTCCATGAAAATATCTCAATGGAGTTTTTCTCCTCGATAATAATTTCAAAGTTATTTTTTTTACCACCTAAAGGCGCGAACTGAACTTCTGAACAACTGAGAAAAACACGAATTTAATTCCAGTTTACAAAACATTATATACGTTACAGATTGACAGAACATTTATCTACATATGCAATGATATATCTCTTAATTGATATAAACCAGCAAAACATTGTACAAAAATAAAATAGATCTGTAATAGAATATTCAACTGACTTATTATGTATAATAATGCGTCTAGCTATTATTTCGATGTGAGTGAATAGAGATTATTAAGAATTACGATAAGTTAAAAGTAGATAATTAACCTCTTTCTTCATTGGCGTAACAACCCCATGGTGGACCAAGGCCATCTGTTTACCGGCAAATTTCGAGATAGGGTATGTTTTGTTTTTTACGCGGTAGGGTGGTCAGCCCTACGCTGAACGCTCTACAGTAATGTTAGACTGGGCCTACCGTTTAACGTGGATTCCGAACCACTACAAGCACACAGGGCACCGCCGGAGACTCGAACGCTGAACCAGTATCATAGAGCGCTATTCTCTAGACCATCAAGACATCAATAAAGTAATAAGATTTTAAAAAAATGTTTTCATGGACAGCGTTTGTTAATTCAGGAAAGCGTTTATAATATATAACTGATGAACAAGAAAAGTAAAATAAAACGGAAACTATCTTAAACTACATAAAATAAAATATTCCATTGTGAAAAAAAAACTGAAATTAATAACTCATAAAATTTCCTACATTTGTCCAACTTTCATGATGTGAATAAAAATATACATATTTTATTTTTCGCAGAAAAATTTCTTAATGGAAATACTGAACTTTTTATCTTTAAGATATGATAGTTCTTCAAATGTTAGAATCATAAAAAAACTAAAATAGATTTGTCAAAGGTTTCGAAACTATGATTATTTTGGTCATTTATTGATAAAGACTTATATATTTCATTAAAATTTGAATATTAAAGTTTATAATGTAAACTATTCCATTTGTTTTTAATAAAATTTTGTCATTGAATTCATCTTCTCCATAAAAGTGAATTCAATTGTGTACACGAAACGATTTTCGCATGATCCATAACAAAAAGTTTTGATAAGAATTTGAAATTGAAAAGATCAACAAAGAGTTATATAAAAATAAGTATATAATAGAATGGTTTATTATACGTCCTATATTGGGTTTCTTATAAAAAGGGATTTCTAATAAGAATAGGGATTCCTTTCGGGCTCAGAATATGGCGGTTATAGATTGACAGGATTATTAAGAGGCAAAATAGATATGTTAGAATGGGGTTATTGTGATCGTCCTATTGATGATATTGCTGCTTCGATAAAAATTTGATTAGTTTATGAGTAAATAGTTTACTGGTTAACATAAAAAAATATAATAAATTATAAAATGAAATTTTGCAATTTGAGAAAAATTCAATTTTGTTGCTTTCATAGAAACTTTCTACTCTTGTCAATAAAAAAATGTTTTGCCATGAAAACCTGAAAGTAAAAATCATAAAAAAATATATAAATAAAAATAACTGCTTTAGCTTTTTATAATAAAGTTTAAAATATTTTAAATTTTTTTCTATGATATCCTTCAATACCGGCAGTATCATAATATCAGACTTCAAAAATTATTTTTCTTTTATGAAATTTGCAATAACAACAACTTAAATTTTATGTAAAAAATATATTAATTTATTTTAATTATTCAGTTTTATTATAGAATACGATGTAACAGGTAAAGGCAAGGGGTAAAAATTAAAATATTACTGAATAATATTGAGTTGAAGGTAAATTATTTTTCCTCTAGTTATGTGTGAGAGGAATAAAAAAAAATACAAATTAATTTACGAATTATTGTTAAAAATTAAAAATATTATAATATTAATTAAATTAAAATTATAATAAAAATAATTATACTTATAATTATAATAATAATTATTAACAAAATTATTTGAAAAAAAACTATAATTAATAATAATTTAGTTATTAATATAACCCTACAGAATCAATGTACTTTGACTGCAATAAAAACTACTGAAATAACGTTTTACAAAATACTTTCAAATACGTTCTTTTAACTTTTTTTTTTTTTTTTTTACTTTATGCTATTTTTTACTTTATTAAAAACTTTTAATACTTCAACAAAAACTTTTTACTTTTTTAAAAACTTTTTACTTTTATAAAATACTTTTTATTCTTACTTGTAGAATAAGATAAATAATATAAGTTATAATATAAGTTAATAGTAAGTAGTGTATTTCAGAACGTGTTATTTTTTTCAATTCCTACTATTAGTTCACACTCTCCATATATATATATCTTGTTAAAATTTTAAATCGTTAATAAAATACTTTTTTTTTATTCATCCACTCTAGTTCAAATACATTTTTTTGAACTTGTAGTGAATGACACTTGATGTTAATACAGTGTTTTCAAATATTAATTCATTAATTAAGTAAGTTAAAAAGTAAGTTAAAATAAGTTATATAAACTTATTTTAACTTATTTTTTTTACTTTATATAAACTTTTTATACTGTAATTTTACTTCATATAATAATTTAACATATTTTTATCTCGATCAAATAAAAAAAAATCAAATTATGCATAAACTTTTACAAAACATAGAAATATAACTAAACTTTGGAAATAAATGTACGCACATTTAAATATATTTTATTAATATCTGATATCTAGAAAAAAAAAAAACTAAATACATGCATCTTCTGAGCCTAATAAAATAATTGCATGGACAAATTCAATAAATATACATTACTTACGCTTCCTGTATGAAGAAATATAAATACCTTACGACATCCTAAGAAGATAGATGTTATCTTTAATAAAACATGAAGAATCCATTCGCCTTTAAAAGGAAATGATGAATCAAAGTTGACAAGATGAGAAAATACCGATGCTGTTAATCCTGATTTGTTTAAATATTTATTTTTTCTTCTTCATGCTTCACTGGAGCTTCTTATAAAAATGATGAGCCTCAGTATTCTATCAAATGAATATAAAATACCCCAATTTTTCTTACTTTGAGATTCAAATGATTTTTTTATTTTTTATTTGAGGTCCGTTTTTTATTTGGATATCATATTCATCATTTTTTTTTTACTTCTGAAAAATGAAATTAAAATATAGTTTGCAAAAAGAATTGAAGTTTGGGATTTCAGCGATTTTAAGATATTAGTTTACTATATGAGGAAAAATAATACTAATATATAACAAGTGATGCATCTTATAATAGTAACATAAGTTAATAGTAAAGTAATGTATTTCAGAACGTGCTATTTTTCTTCAATTCCTACTATTAATTCACACTCTTCCTATATATATCTTGTTTAAATTTGTATGCATTAATAAAATACTTTTTATTCATTCCACTCAAGTTCAAATACATTTTTTGAACATGTAGTGGATGGCACTTGATGTTAAAACAGTTTTTTTTCAAATATTAATACATTAATTAAATTAAATTAATTAATTTTAGATTTTTTTTTAGATTTAAATTGAATGTATCTGATAATAGATGGCGCCAGATGTAAGAGGAAAATTTCAACTTTATTTGTAAAGGACTTTCCTGCAATACAGTGAAAAAAAAAAAAAGTACGAATGGACTTAAATTTTTCTTTTGTGTATTACTTGTTTCCATATTACTTCATGGTGGATTCATATGTACAAATTAAATAAGCAATTCTATTAATATTTTAAATTGTTTAATACTATTTAATAAGAAAAATTAAAAAAGTATATTAAATAAGTAAAAAAAGTTCTTGAATTATTAAAAAGAAAAATTATTACGTTTAAACTTTTATTTAAATTATTAAAACTTTTATTAAATTATTAAAAAGTTTTAAATAAAAGGAACAAAAAGTTAAAAAAGAAACGTATTTTAAAGTATTTTGTAAAATGTATTTCACCAATTTTTATTAAAATCCATATCTAATTTCTAATAATTTAAAATTGCGTTTGATTTTTGTAGCCTTTTTTTTAATAATTAATTTATTATTAATTTTAGTTATTTTCAAAACAATTATTAAACAATTTTTTAGTAAATTAATTTGTAAAAAGTTTCTTTAATCTTTACATACATAACCGGGATTTGCTAGAGGAAAAAAAAAGTTTACCTACAGCACAATATTTTTCACTAATATTTTACTTTGGGTTTTACTTATTATACTTTACTTACTTTAATTATTCTACTATATTTTGGGGTTTTACTTATTACTTATTTTACTTTATTGACTATACCTGTGATACCTTATTCTATAATAAAAACAAATAATTAAAATAAATTAATATTATGTTTTTTTAAATGTTAAGTTAATGTTATTGGAAATTGCATAAAAAGAAAAATAATTTTCAAAGTCTGATACTATGATACTGCCAATACTGGAGGATATAGAAAAAATAATGTAAAAAAAAATTGGAACTTCATTATAAAAGTCCAAAAGAGTTTATTTTTATTGATGTAATTTTTTATGATTTTTTCTTTCAATTTTTCTAACAAGAAAAAAAGAAACTTTTTCATTTTCATTGAATAAGGAAAGAAAGTTTTTATGAATGAATGAAAAATTGAATTTTCTCAAATTGCAAAATTTCATTCTATAATTTATTATACTTTATGTTCGTCAGTAAACTATTTACTCATAAAAGTAATCAACTTTCTTTTTATCGAAGCAGCAATAGCATCAATAGGCCATAACAATGACCCCATTCTAACATATCTATTTTGCCTCTTAATAATCCTGTCAATCTATAACCGCCATATTCTGAGCCCGAAAAAAGGAATCCCTATTTTTATTAGAAATCCCTTTTATAAGAAACCCAATATATGACGTATAATAAACCATTCTATTATAAACTTATTTTTATATAACTCTTTGTTGATCTTTTCAATTTCAAATTCTTATCAAAACTTTTTTTTTTTTTATGGATCATAAGAAAATCGCTTTCGTGTACACAATTGTATTCACTTTTATGGCGAAGATGAATTCGATGACAAAGTCTTATTAAAAATCCAATATTTTAAATTTTAATATTTAATAATGAAATATTTAATGAAATATATAAATCTCGTATCAATAAATGACCAAAATAATCATAAACTTTTCAAAATTTTTGATAAGTATATTTTATTTTTCATATTTCAGACAATTTACTAACCATCATATTCTAAAGATAAAAAGTTCACTTAAGAAATTCGTCTGGAAAACCCAATATGTATTTTTATGCAAATCATATAAGATGGAAAAATGTAGGAAGTTTTCATGCATTATTAAATTCAGTTATTCTAAATGCGAATTTTGTTTCTATATAATTTATGATAATCTGAGTTTTTTTTTTTTCTACTTTTCATATTCGAATGTTAGGTATTTTAAATCTTTTCTTGAATAATCAAATGCTGCCTATGAACACAATTATATTACAAATCGGTCCTGGTGACCGAATGAAACAAGCGCTCTGGCGTTCGCTAACACTGGTTTCGCGTTAGAGGCCCAGAGGTGCCATGGGTGCTTTTAGAGATTCAGAATTCTCTTTTAACCGTAGGTCCCGGTTCAATATGACTGTTGGTCGTAGTGATGTTAACGCTACCCCTTAAAAAGAAAGAATCCCCTATCTCGAAATCTGTCAGTAGGCAGATGGCCTAGCCCACCATGGGGTTATTGCACTATTGAAGAAGATTAATTTAATCTACATTTAACTTATCCCAATTCTTAACAATCACCATTCAAGTCAAATAATGGCTAGACATATTATTATGCATAATAAGTCAGTCGAATATTCTATTACAAAATCGAATTTTTTTATATTATTTATAATTTTTTGTTGGTTTATAACATTGAAACACACACTCAAGAGCCAAAACATTATGACCACCCCTACATTTTGCAATGAACTTGCCCGGATGACGTGGAAGGCACGTGATCAGGTGGGAGTGGTATTTAACTGGTATTAAGTGGTGGTATTAATCCATGCCAAGGCTGGCCAACTCGTTATTGACAGATGATCATATTGTTCTGCCTCTTGAGTGTATAATATTATTGCATGTGTAGATAAATGTCCTGTCAATCTATAACAAACGTTGTATATTAATAATTTGTATATATATCTAATAACTAGAAGACCCGGCCACGCGTTGCTGTGGCTTTCTTGTATTTCGTTTAATTATTAGATACTATAATTGGTATTGTTGAACTGATTGGTAAAGAATGATGAAAAGATCAAATTAAGTTTCAAAGAATAGAAAATGTTTAATTTTTATTAATTTAATGAATGAGGTAGATAATGTTGATTTTTAAGACTGTTTTATAATTATTTTACGTAATATAATTTTTAATAATCATTACTTTCATTTAACTAAGAACTAAGCGATGAACCCTATTTCTTGTTAGTCTGTCTTTCGTCGAAATAAATAAATTCGATGGTTTTCGAACACGTGAGCATGCAACATACACACAGCATGCAACATATATGGGAGAAACACGGATTCTGAGGTTAGATTTTTTTGGTGGTCGTTTACTGAAAATGATAATTGAAAAAATACAATACAATTAAAATAAAATCGGGATATAATAAGAAAAGACTTTAAAAAAATTCACAATAAAATACAAATGCAAACGATCGTTTAAGGTACACGAACACCTTCGAAGGAATTTTTTTGAAATTTTTTATCTTTGTACACATTTTTGGATTGAATGTATCTAAAAACTAATGATTTCACATAAAAAAATTTCATTATTATTTTTTTTAAATTTTTATAAGCTAAAATAAGGGTAAAAATGGCCAAAAATTGATTTACAAAACCTGAAATCAAATCAATATTTTTTTAAATTTCTAAGTTTGTATTTGTTTGTACTAACATTTTACAGTGTATAGACCTCTGGTAAATTTATATCTTTATTATTTATTATTTTGTGCTAGTTTAAATGCTGTCGACACAAAAATTCTTCTAAAATTTGCATGTAATTCCAAGTTTAACAATTGAAATAAAAAATATTTATGTAGCTATAATCATTTCAGAGATCTATTCCCTGTAAATATTTATGAAAACATAAATACAAAGTTTTGTAGCATTTGGATCAAAATTACTTGTGTTATGTGTTTCACATGAAAACAAAAAGCATAAAAATTCATTCTGAGAAAAAGCTAAAAACAACTTTTAATTAGATATATTACTTTTAAAAATGTTGTAAATATATTAAAATACCATTGAATTATCAAATTCATAGTCTTATTTATTAAAAAATATAGTTTTGTTTTTCCTTAAAGCTGTAAATATTTTCTGAGCTTTGTTTTGAAAAGTTAAAATTTGCTCGACAAACTTTTTTTTTTTTACAATTTCCTGCTATTTGCAAAGGCTTTTTAATATGAAATGACCTGAATTTAAAATATTTAGCCTTTTTGCAAGTGTTTTGATTAAATATATGCAAAACCTTTGAATTTCACTTAAAAATATCAACTTTAACTATTCTTTATTTATTCTTTAAAATATGGATAAACATTGCAAAAATGTGATATTGTTGCAAAAATTTTATAATTCAAAATAAATAAAACATGAATAGTTTTTTCCTTTGCAAGTATTTTTATGCTGGGAATATCCTTATGTAGGTAATATACTGTTTTCAAATTTATATCTCAATTATTTATACTTTTTGTATGCTTAAAGTTTGTCGACACAAACTTTTTTTTTACAAATTTACAAAAATTCTTAGTTTAAAAAATAAAATAAAAATAATTTATGAATTTACGTTAATTTCCATGTTCTATTCCTTTCATACATTTAAAAAAACTTTTACATGAAATTTCAAAGCATTTACAACAGAAATATTTTTATTGTGATGTTTTGAATGAATACAAAATGCATAAAAATTCAAATAAGAAATAATTAAAACCAACTTTTAAATATATATAAAAACAAATGTACATACATAAAAATGTTATTGAGCTTTAAATTCTCCTTTATCAATATAAACACTTATTTATTTGTTTTGTTTTCTTTAAATAACTTCCAACTTAAAAGTACCATTTATCAATTTTTCTTCGACAATATTCAAACCACTCAAATTTATAACTCAAATTCTTTGTTTTTCAAATAACAAAAAGTTTTTAAAATAAAATGTCCTTGATTTTCAACTTGCAACTATTATAATATCTTTTATAAAATTTTAATGTTATCATTATATCAAATAATTGCAGAGTTTATTTCATTTTCACACTTTTCAAAAATCCTTGAAAATTCATCATCTTTCTTTAAAATTATATTGTCTATATTATATTATCTTGTGGATCACATTTCATTTTAGAATTCTTAATCAAATACAACACATGTTGACAAACTTTAAGCATAGAAAAGTTCAATGTTTTGATTCACAACTTTTCATTCAATATATTTTATTCCAATTCAAATTCAAACTTAGAAAAATAAAAAAATATTGATAATCAAATCAGGTAATACTTACATACATTTGATTTATTTCTCATAGAAATAATATAAATTTCATACAATATAATTTTCACAAAATTTAAAGTAGTACACAAAACAATAATATTCAGAACATGAGAATTTTACGGTTATGTAGTACAGGCATCGAGACACGGCGCCATCCTTTTATTGTGGTATATCTTTCGTCTGTGGTGGAAACAAACTTTTACTCCAACGATGAAATTAGTGTAAATAAGAATTCTGCAATTAATTATCGAAATAGCAATAAAATAGTCATTATATTGTTCGAAAAATGAAGCTACGAATTCCTCTAATTGCAGTATTGCAACCCTAAAGAAATTGGCGGAAATTCAGGATTGCAAGATTGGCGCCTTTCTCAATGGTAGATTTGAAACGATTGTTGCCACTACATTGGTTTGCCAAAGAAATTTTTAAAAATATTTAGGGGTGGGCCACCCTTATCACTTAGGGGTTTAAAAATAGATTACGACCGATTCGCAGACCTACCAAATACGGACAAAAATTTTCATAAGAATCGGTCGAGCCGTTTCGGAGGAGTTTGGCAACAAACACTGTGACACGAGAATTTTATATATTAGATATATCTGCATCTGTATTATTATTATTATATCTGCATATTCTTTTCGTATCTGTGTTCCTATCTATACTATATCTGTATCTATAAACTAATCTCTATAACTATACCTGTAACTATTGCTTTGTAAATTTAATTAAATTCGTTTTTCTCTTTCAGGAGAATAAAGAGGTTCAGGCAATACCTTAGGTGGTAAAAAAAAAATGACTTTTAAAATTATTGTCGTCAAATAATATTCATTGAAATGCTGTCATAATACTTTTCATAATAATAATTTTCATAAGATAGATTGCTACTCTCTTCTTCTATCTTCTATTATTATCTTCTTCTATCTTGGATTATTACGATCTAAATTACTGTCTACTATCTCAATATTTTCATACTTTTCTAAAGATAAATTACTTTTGAAATATTCAGAATAAAATTGCGTTAAAATTAAATTGAAAAAATAGAAACAGACAGGCTGCAGCGCCCTTCTGATAACATCAGGAACCTTTTTAAGCATCAATTTTTCAGAAACCTTTATAAACTTTTAGCAAACATTAGTTTATAGAGAAATTTTACCACATTGAAAAACCCTTTATGAAATTTTTTAATGTCCTACAGCTAACTTTAGATGATTTCTGCTGCTAAGAAACTGTTTAACATGGTACCCTTCATAATCCAAACAAGTGTGTAGTGATACTGTTCAGTGTATCGAAAGCAAATCAAGTGGGGAGTTGATATTCTCTTATTTGTTATATATGATTGCATTTCATATTATAATTTTGGAAAATTTTAATAAAATTTACGCACTGTCAAGATATTTTACAATTTTTCTTCCAAACCTCTCGATAAAATGGATTTTTAAGAGGAAAATGTTATCGGTTTTTTTTTTTTTTTTTAAAGTATAAAAAAATACAAATGTTAAGAACAGGTAGGGAATAAGACAGCGTACTAAAAAAGACACAAATATCGCATAGAAAGCTACAACGTTTTGAAAATGTAGCGTTTTTTGTTTTCAAATACAATTTTACTAAAACAATGATTTCCAATATTTTATGTAACGTTTTTTTTTAGAAAATTATAGTAGCCATAATTTTAATCATTTGCCTATAATTAACTTTAATTTATATTTGTGAAACTATTTGTTTTACAATATTATTAATAACACAAAAGAGCAATTTAAAAATAATAATAATAATAAGTTCCCTTTCTGAAAAACAGATACATCAAAAATGGTCATTTTAACATTGAGTGATATTGATGCACCAAACCCCATCTTGCGTCAACACATGATATGTTCTGACAAATCTATTCTACTTCTTAGCAATCTAGGCAACCATTTTTTTCTGAAGACGAAAGAGACCACCATTTCTATTAAGGACCTGCTCGTCTACAAGAAATTCGATATGATATATATTGGCCAATAAACCTGCAGAAAATTCTTGGGCCTCTCACCTCCTGAATGAATAGTGTCCCTGTGCGAATAAAACTCCACTTTCCCCACAGAGAACAAGACCCTTCGAGGGAAATCCTTCAGACAGAGATTTTCTGTTGGACCAGTCAAGTGAGAGATTCAGAAGTGACTCGAACAGTGTCAATATCAAGGCCCGCCAATCACGACCTGATACTTAGTTCCCGGTTACACTGATTGGATAAGGGAGTTTCAATATATTACTTACGCCACTAAAAGTTAAGAAGAAGAAGAAGAAGATCTTGTTAGGAATGGAGATGGCATAGGGTATTGGATAAAATGTGTCTCCAAAGGAAAAAAAAAAGGTACTTCGCGCTGAATTTAGGATTCAGATGGCGTCCGCTCTGTTATTGGGAAGAAGAAAAAGCTGGGATTGGATTAAGTCAATCTCATTGTCTGGATTGGAAGAGATTAGACGATAAGTGTCAACTGGTGAATAAAGAAATAAACTGTATAAGGGAGTTTGAAAGGATAATGGGTTCAGTGCAGATAGAGATTCGGATTATTTGTTCTTCAATAAAAAGGCAATTTGTTCTGTTTCGTTTATATTTATGGTGACTTGGATATTAATAATATTATATTGGATTTCTTTCGACATTTCGTTTAGTATCGATCTTACAGAAAATTGTATTTAATAGTAGAAATTAGCTTTCATATGTATGATTAGGTTTATTCATGGTATCGATATTTTGAGGATATATACCTTGATGTAGATATTAATAAAATTAAGTGCTTTATTTGAAGGAAAAATGTTTATTTTTTTCAAAATTTTAAGTTGCCTAAATTTTTAGGATTATTTGTTCTTTAATAAAAGGCGATTTGTTCTATACCTTTTATATTCATGATGGCTTGGAAATTAAGGATATCACTACTGTGTCCAAATAGTGAAACCAATTTTCAATTTAAAATTCCCGGGGCTGATAAAATTTCATTTTTTTTTTCTTTTTTAGGTTGCTGGCACTGTCCTTGACATATGTGTGAAATTTTACAACAAAATATTCATTAGTGTTTAAATTACGCTTGGATTTGTAAGACGCTAAGACTGATTCCGGCGAGTTTTGAACTAACTGATATAATTGAGCAAAGAACTTGCATTAAATTTTGTTCGCGGTAACGTATAGAATGTTGCAGACGGCATTCGGTGAGCATTCCTATATTGAAAAGAAATGTTTAGAAGTGGTATAAATAGTTCAAAGAAAGCAGAGAACGCGTTGAAGACGAAGAGCCCTCTGGTCGACCATCAACCCCAACCGACGAAGCAGGCAATCATGTCGAAAAATTAATGATTTGGTACTTGCAAACCGTCAATTTCCAATTAGAGCTTTGCTGATGATAGTGGAAATTCAAAAGGATCGGTCAATTCCATTTGTAGCTTCAAATGCGCGATTGAAGAGATTCAACGTGAATTCGCGCCTTTGAAGACCAACCCTGCCGATGACTTTTTAGCATACATTGAGGATTGGAAAAATTTTGACATAAATGCATTGTATCCGGAGGGTATTATTTTGGAGGCCAGAATTAAATTTGAAAAAATAAATAAATAAATAATTGTTCTTACTTTTGGGGCGCAGTAGTACATTGGATTTGTTTGAACATTTCGTTTAATATCGATATTATAGAAAAATGTATTTCCTGGTAGAAATTAGCTTTTACACGTATGATTAAATTTATTCATGGTATCGGCATCTTTGAGGGGATATACCTCGATGTACATATTAACTGCTTTTTCTGGAGGACATTTTTTTTTTAATAGTTTTAATATGCATTAATTTTTAAGATTGTAGAATTAGTAAGATATATAATATACTGTAGTTAAAGGACTTAATTATCTTACAATATTATAACAATTAATATTTCTGTCATAAAACAAAAAAGAAATTCTTATCAATATTTTAAATTATATTTCTGTGATATATATCCAGCAATTTACACAAAGTAATAATCTTACAAATATATTATAAGTTATATGTCTGATAAAAATTGCTTTAAAATATTTGTTCGGGGCCTGAGTACAAACCTAATCTATTAATAAAAGAATGATACCAAACTAACTAAATTAATTTGTAATTATGCTACTTAGTTAACAGTATAGAATTAACTATCAGCTTTTGAATTAATTTGCTAGTAAAGTTGGTGAAAGCAGTCTATTATGAAAATGATAACATTATGCAGATTATTAAAATATATAATTTATAATTAATATTATAACAGCACTTATAGCTTAGTGAAATATACAATAAACTCTTAAGTAGCTATTTTTATCGCTATATGATGCTTATGTAAATCGACATGAATCATTAATGTTCCATGTCTGATATGAACGCTATGAAAATTGCTAATGTAGCATATTTTGATATGCTATATATTTGAAAATTGTTAATGCAGTATATTAAACTAGAAGCAGCTTTGTAAAATTGTTGCAAAGCTGTACTTGTACAGGAACGTAACTTTTAATGTTAAAAATTATTCATGAATCAGTCTGGACTACAGTTAAAGTAAAATTGATTTAAACATACATAGTTTAAATCTATAATGGATAATGAATTTTGTAAAAGTTAATGATATTAAAGGATGTAACCTATTTGAAGTATTTATTGATAAATTTTTAAAATAATTAACAAGAACTATTTTTTCTGAAATGTATTTTAATAGTTATATTTTAGCTTGAGTTAAAAATGTACATTGCAAATTAAATTTATATATTTCTTAAAGTTGCTACACAACAAGTTCCGCATTTTGATGTTAAAATGCTAATTACAACAAATGAATGAGTTAATTATAACAAAGAAAAAAACATTAATGCATTCAAAACTGCATGAATGGTAATTTAGCACAAGAAATTTTTTTATGGTTTTATGTTGAAGTGAGAAACTGTAAACTTCAATAAAAAATATAGCCAGAACATGTTCATTTATTTGTTACTAACAAATAATTTATATAAGAATTTGTTAAATAATATGATATTTAAAAAGTTTTTTACTTAATTCGTTGACAGTTGTTTTTTTTAACTTAGTTTATAAATACAAATTAATTTTTTAAAGTATTAGCCATTAATTTCCAAGTGACAGTATCACTCATAGAGAATTTTATTATTTTCAGAAGAAAATTTATTGTTCCTTTGAAGACAGTATTTAACTTGACCTACATATATATAAATATCATCTGACGAGTAAGATTATATACATTCAAATTTTTATGAATGCAGATTTATTACTCACAGTGCAAGGGCAAACTAATAGCTTACAAAAATTAATATAGAATTAATAACACTTTAGTATTAATGAGTAATGAAATATATATATATATATATATATATGTTTATCTGTGGATTTATGCACTAATTTTGTCTTTGAGATATTGTATCAAAAGGCTGATTTAGAAAATATTATTATAAAAGTCATTACTTCTAAAGTTGCACAATGAAAAAGGATTTATGTAATTCAAGTTTTCGAGTAAAAACATATTCTGCTCAACGCAATGGATATCCCGCTTCAGCTACTAGTGGATTGATCTGGTGGGAAAAGGAGTGCGAGTTTGCATGCCGGAAACACATGCGAGTTACCATTTCTTACTGTTGGCCATGATACTTCTGCTGATAGTAACAATTTATATGACTTCTAGTCGGTTGTGTGATGCCTTTTATTCCTTATTTTAAGTGTATGATGTAGAATAACATTTCAGAAAATATTTCCGACCATGTATCCCTATGTGATTCCAAGTCAGTTCCTATCTCTTCTAGCAGTTTGTAAAATTCTGGAACTGAAAAATCCAAATATTGTAAATAAAAAAAATTGTCCAAATATTAACATAACTGTTAATTTAACTACGTCGCCGAAAATTACTACCACTCAGATGACGTAACTTAAAAATAACAATTACCTTTCGCAGTGGTACCACAGTAGACTCTAGATGGCCTTAGGAGTCAGCAACTGTTTTTTTTTTTTTTCAACATTATTGAATTCAGCTTCTGACAAGAAAGGTTTTTTAGCAGTAGAATTTAACAGTGTTTCAGAGCCTTAACGCTATCATTAGATTTTAACACCATCTGTTCATCAGATAG
>BPLR01018774.1:0-53865 GCA_021605095.1 Caerostris extrusa
TCATATGACCTCTTTTTATTTTGGTAGAATTTCCAGTTTATTCTCATTGGTTATTTTCTATACCAATCCTTTATTGAAAAGTAGTTTCGGGAAATACATGCTACTCATAGACTTAATAGACTATACGTCTATATAACGACCATGATAAATTGAAAATGTCTGTCCTCTGTGTTTGACTACTAGGCCAAACGAAAGTACAACCTTGATAAATGATTGCAGAGTACAACATTCATCTACCAATTGAATACCACCTAGTATTTATCATAGTAAAACCCACTGTATCTCGTTTAGTGTGTAGCAACAAAGAAAATCACTGTGCATGTGGACTCAATGCATCATTATAAGAGACGACAGTTTCATTCTGTATATGTCTACCTAATGGTCTCCAAATAGAAAATTCCGGAATTGGCTGTTTGAACTAGCTAAATAGTTGTTTGAAATTGTGAATTAAAACATATGCTAATGAGATATCTTTATTCTGCCTGTCTACATAATTTAGTATTGATATGCAGATTGCTTTCTGTTTTAATGCATAATAATACATTTTTAATGCATACTGTTTGATGGGCTTAATAGCCGAGTGACTGGCGCTCTGCCGTTCTGTGCCACAGGTTTCCGAGTGCCCGAGTGGCGTTGCCATGGATGTTTGTAAGGGCTCGGAATTCACTTTAAACTGTAGGTCTTGGTCTCATATGATTGTAGAGTGTTGTGCTTAGGGCTGAAAACCTTACCCACTCAAAAAAGAAAACATTTCCTGTCTCGAAATCTGTTAACTCTCTCTGTTTGGCCTGGCTGTCAGTGTCGCTGATGATGATCATCATTTATTACTCATAGTTTATCATTGATCAATGCTGATTGGTTTTTTAATACTTAGTACATGCACTTTTTTAATGCATACTATTTGATAGATTTAATTCTTTTTTCTTTTCTATGTAGTTTGATTAAATTATTTTAATTATATCTTCTGATCTAAAAAAAATTATTCTAGCAACTCTGTTGGCCTGATGGCCAATTGTCTAGCGCTGGCCTTTGCTATCACATACTTGGGAGGCTCGACTCCTGGCGGTGGTAGGGATATTTGCCAGTGATTTTGTACCACGTTAAAAATGACACACACAAAAAATGACCACAGAGTGACAAACAAAATCAATCTTTCTTATATGTATCCAAAAGTATTGATCAATGATGATGGCTTTCATTTTTAATACTTAATACAAACACTTTTTTTAGTGCAAACTTTTGATAGTTTTAATTTAGTTTTTCTTTCTCTATTCTGATGCACTTTGCTTAAATTTTTCTAGATATAAGGTATAATTCAAATGGATAATTTTATTCTTTCTCAACAAGGCTGCAGAGGCCTCTTGGGGTTCGGAGCTGAGATTGCAGTTTTGATATGCAAACGTATTGAGCTTTGGAAATGAGGTAAACAATTGAAGAAGATAAGCTGGTGTGCACAAGATGACCGTAGAGCGACAAACCAAACCAATCAAGAAGATAAGAGATGGGCTTCGTAGTTGAAGATCGCAATGGATAAGCGAAAAAGCTTTGGATTTTGGAATTGAAATTGTAATTCGAAAAGCAACGCACGTTGAATTTAAATGGGGGTATATACCTGAAAGCTTGTGAATCCAAAATATATTTGAATTTAGTGTATTGATTAGACTGTTATAAAATTATATTTCTTCCTATGTTGGCCCAAAAGTATTCTAATTCAAGTATTGATGAACGTGTAGTAAAAGTATAATAATATTTATTTTTAATAAAAATATTTTGGAATAATGACCAATTGGCAACCATAATATTATCTTTAAATATCACAAAAAATATTTTTTGCACTATTGTTATACTATACTGCCTGATGGAAGTGACTCAGCGCCCTGGCGCTCGGTACAACAGGATTTGAATTCGAGACCCGGAGGTGCCATGGTAGTTTGTAATGGTTCGGAACCAATACATTTAAACCGTAGATCTCGGCCTAATGTGACTTTAGAATTTTGGGTGTATTGTTGACAACCCTCGTAAAAAGAAAAATTTCCTTTTCCAGAAATCTGCAGTAGGCAGACGGCTTTGGTTTATCATGGAGCTGTTGCGCCAATGTAGAAGAATAAAAGGCATATTATTATTATTTATGCAGTCTTCAGTTTATAAAATCTTCTTCCACTTCTTTCGGCTTTTTCCACTGTACATTAAATCTTTAGTTTTTGGATAATTCATAATGCTCATTCGTTTAACATAATTGCTTTCATTATTTTCTGCTATAATCAGAATTTTGTCTCTTGATATTTATTTTTCTTGATTGTTTTTAATACTTAGACCCCAAAATTTCTATACTATTCTGTCATAAATTGTGATATATAAAATAAATGTTACCATTTTATTTCAGAAATACATTAAATTTTAATGTAAAATAAATTATTACGTTTTCTTTCTGTATGAAAATTATAAACTTAAATATGATGTATTTATTTAATGATACTTCAGTTTAAAATAATAATATTTTAGCAGTGGAAGTTAGTATTTTCTTCATCTTTTGATAATGTAAAAACTAAAATGGAAAATGTTTAAACTAAGTACATGTTATGATTGCAAACATACAACACATCATAGAGATATTATTGTCCAAGTTATTGAAATGAAATCATTAAGGAAACTCATTTACAAAACTAATAGAAGATATTTTAAAAATATATTTAAAGGCCCAAATTTCACAAAATTAAAGACATCAAACATTTAAGTGGCAGTAATTAAGAACATTGTTTACAAGATTCAGATTAAATTTACATCTCTTCTGGTTTGTATTTCAGTTTCCGTAAATTAATTTAAAACTTCCTTAATTTTGTTATTCCGTGTACCGTTATAATTACATGTAGTTTAACTCTAACTTAGTTAATAAACCTAACTAAGGGGAGAGATACGAGATTACGGATATTAAATTTTTGTGTTTTTGGATAACTGCATTCGTTTAACGTAATTGCATTCTTTTTATTTTTCTGGTATAATCAGGAATTTTCTTTTCTTTTTTTTTTCCTTTTTGTGATGGAGCGGAGAAATTGTTCGAAGTTTGAAACGATATTTGGGTGATTAAATAATGCTCCATCTAAATGGGCGGTAAAATGGAGAAGATGAAATCTAAGGAGACAGTGAGAGTGAAGTTCATTAATTAACTGAATTTGATGGATTGACGAGTACTGATGACATTGATTTTAATTCTTACATTGAATGCCTACATTTTATTTGATAATATTAAATTATTTGTTCCGACGTTGTTTGCTTTTATTATTTTAATCATTCCGGTTGATTGATTCATTCATTTCAATTGATTCTTTTCTTTCTTAAAAAGGAAGAGGCCTGTTGGTCAGAACGTTGACTTCGGAATAAGATCACGATTCGGTATGTTATTCAGGACTGAAAGTTTATTTAACTATGTTAGGAATGGGCCCGTTAAATTCATATGACTTTGAGGGAATTTGCAACATAAGAATGAATTAACTAATATAATAAAATAAATGATTTTTTTACTTGTTAATTAAGGAACAGTTATTAAATTGGTTTAGGAAACAATGGTATGATTCTATCCTTTCTTCATAAGGTTGTAGAGGCCTGTTGGTTAGAACATTGTTTTCGGAACCAATATCGCGTTTTGGCAAATTAATCAGGACTGAAAGTTTAATGTCTATGCCGGAATGACCACGATAAATTCATATCGTTTGGTAACCCCCCTGTGTGTACCCTCTCGTGTTTGTGAGTGGTTCGAAATCCACGTTAAACTACAGGTCCCGAAC
This sequence comes from Caerostris extrusa, assembly GCA_021605095.1. Classification (NCBI taxonomy): domain Eukaryota; kingdom Metazoa; phylum Arthropoda; class Arachnida; order Araneae; family Araneidae; genus Caerostris; species Caerostris extrusa. Next base: position 3,783 of record BPLR01018774.1, read on the forward strand.
TAATTAGCCAAAAGTGTGCAAAAAAATGACAGTAGAGCGACAAACCAAACCAATGTAGAAAACTCCTCTGAGAAATTAAAAAAAAAAATCACATTATGTTTGGCATTATTTTAACTGTAGTTAAGTTAAAATCTTAGAATGAGTATGCTTATTATGTGAAAATTAATATAGTGCATTAATTATTTAAAAGGATTTCAGTTAAAGGTCTGAACGACGACATTTTCAAATATTAATACGATTACCCTATCAAAATAATAAGCTTTATTTCGTTGGCATATATAAATTTGAAGTTTCGTACAAGTTTTAATGAAACTTTAATTCGACATTCGCGAAATTTTCAAACTAAAATTCCTGAGGGATACCAACTTAAATCCATAAAATTAAATACATCACAAGGCGGATTTTTTATGCTTTTCCAGGCATTCTGTTTTTAATTAATTATGAAAGGTGTCATTTATAATTGTGGATTTAATATAATGCGTGACATTATCTTAAATAATAATATGTAAATGAGCAAATAATGGGATATTCGTTTCTGAAAACATGTCTTTCTGTACTATTAAAATAATACCTATTTTATTAATATCTTATTTAAATGTCGAATGTGTTTAATATTTAATAAAATAATTGAATTTCAATTTAATTTAAAAAATTTTAAAATTACAGTATTTGTTATTCAAGTGAAAATGAAGAAAAACACTTGTTGTTGATGTCGTATTTGTCATAGAAGGAGGGAAGAGGGGGATACACTCGTAATATAATAGTAGTGGTATAATAATAATAGCTTTAGGATTATATAAACCAAGGCTACTGTTATTATTTTTCTTATCCCACTTGGTTATCGATAGCAACATCTAAACCAAGTCAACAAGTGTGGTCTCATGGAAGTAGGGAAAGTGATTGCAGCTTCTGTTGTGATGGAGCACCCATAGGTAGTGGTCTAACTTGGTTCCGGACGTTGAAGAAGGAGAGCAGTGTTCGGCGGGTGGATTTTAGGGGTAACTACACCGCATTTGAATATCATATGAGAGAAAATCGGAAAACTCCCATTAGGTAGTTGGACTAATGTAGCAAGATGCTGAACATCCCAAACGCCATCGGGCCACCTCGACGCCAAAGTGTTTAGACAAAAGACGCCAGTGGATTGGACGTCCACCCTAATGCTTATAAATGGCGATCAATGGCGATTCGTTGCCGCTGAGCCACGAATCAGGCAGAAAGGATTTTAAAATACTGAATGCACTAATTATATACTGATTTTAAATGTTTGATTAGGTTATAAAAATAGGTATTATATAAAACATTATAATTCTATTTTTTATTTTATTTATTTGTGTGTGTGTTCAATCTAATGCTATGCATACGATACTTGTGGAACTTTATAAACATGGAAGCTAGCTTTCTGAAATTTATATATAAAATTTCAAATAATGTCTTTTATTTTGGTAGCATTTCCAATTTATTCTCATTGGTGTATTTTCTATACCAAACCTTTATTGAAAAACAGTTTCTAAAGAAATACGTCTACTCATAGTTTGTCAGTAGTTCGGAACCCACGTTAAACTAAGACTCGCTCTAATCAGCCTGAAGTGTGAAAAAAATGACTGTAGAGCGACTAACCAAGACAAACCAATTTTCTCAACTGAGCTTTAGAGATCTGTTGGGTTTCGTAGCTGAGATTGCAATTCGATATACAAACGCGTTGAACTTCGGAAATGAGATTGCAATTCAAGCAGATAAGAGATTGGTTTCGTAGTTGAAGATTGCAATTCGATAAGCAAAGCGCGTTGGATTTTGGAACTGAAATTGCAATTCCAGAAGTGGAAGCACGTTGTATTTAAATGTTGATATGTACCTGAAAGTTCCTTCAGCAAAAATATATTTGAATTTAGAGTATTTATCAGATTTCTTTTTATTTTATGGAAAATTGATTTCTTATTATGTCGTCTTAAAAGTAATATAAATTCCTGTATTGATGAAAGTATATTAAATGTTTAATATTATCTGTTTTCAATAGAAATGTTTTATATTAGTAGCCAATAAGCATATTTACATTTTTAAATCCCCTATAAGGCTATTATGGGGCCCTGACGGCCGAGTGACTAGCGATCTGGCGCTCGGTACCACAGATTTAGTGTTCGAGTCCCGTAGGTGCCATGGATGTTTGTAGTAATTTGGAATCCGCTTTTAAATCGTAAGTCCTGGCATATAATATGACTGTAGAATGTTGGGAGTAGGGCTGAGAAACCTACACAAAAGAAAACATATCATGTCTCGAAATTTGTCAGTATGAGGCTGTTGCACCAATGGAGAAGAAAGAATTGGCATATTATTATAATTTATATAGTCTTCAGTCTCAAAATTCTATACTTTTCTTACATAAATTGTTTATAATTATTGAAATGTTATGTTTTTTTTTTCAGAAATGCATAAAATTTTAATGTAAAATGCATTAATACACTTTCTTTCTTGTATGAAAATTATTAACTTAAACAACATGTATTTTTTTAATAATACTTAAGTTTAAAATCTTTTAGCAGTGAAAAAAATTAGTGTTTATTCTAATCATCATTAGTGTTTTTATCTTTGTCAATGTAAAATGGAAAATGTTTAAGTTAAGTATAAGTTATGATTGTAAACATAAATGACTTCATAGAGATAATATCGTTCAAGTTATTGAAAAACATTCATTAACGAAACTCATTTACAAAACTAATGAAAAAAATTTTAAAAATATATTTAAAAGACTTAAATTTTACAAAATAAATGACTCTCAAGCAATTAAGTGGAAGCAATTAAGAACACTGTTTACCAGATTCAGATTAAATTTACATTTTTTCCGGTCTGAATTACAGTTTCCCTTAAAATAATTTAAAACTTTCTTAATTTTGTTATTTCGTGTACTGTTATAATTGCATGCAGTTTAACGCTAACTTAGTTAATAAACCTAACTAAGGGGAGAGATACGAGATTAGGTATATTAAATCTTTAGTTTTTAGATAATTGCATTCGTTTAGCAAAATTGCATTCATTATTTTTCTTGCATAATCAGGATTTTTCTTTTTTTTTTTTTTTTTTTTTTTTTTGTGATGGTGGGAAGGGGAAATTGTTCGAAGTCTGAAACTATAATTGGGTGATTAAATAATGCTCTTAGTCTAAATGGAGAAAATGAAATCTAAGGAGGCAGTGAGAGTGAAGTTAATTAATGAACTGAGTTTGACTGATGAACGATTACAGAGGGTTTTGATTTTAATACTTGCGTTTAATGCATATATTTTATTTGATAGTATTAAATTATTTGTTCCGTTTACTCCAAGTCTCATCTCCAGTTATGATGCATTTCAACTTGTCCTGATCGATAGAAAATCTTCTTTTATACACTTCAACGCGACAATGTTTTTCCAAAAATTTAGTATTTTCGGCACGTTTGACGCGTTTGAGACCCAAAACATCTTTTAAATGCAATTGACCGATCCTTTTGAAAATCCAACATCATCAGCAAGGTCTCTAATTGTAAATTCACGGTCTGCAAGAACCAAATCTTTAATTTTTTTATTTATTTATTTATTTTATATTTTACGTCAGCTTCGTCGGTTGAGGCCGATGGTGGACCAGAGCGCTCTTTGTCTTCGACGCTTCTCCTTCTTTGAACTGTTTTTAACACTTCTAAACATATCTTTCCGATATAGGAATGCTTACCGAATGCCTCTGCTACATTCTATATACGTTTCCGCAAGCAAAAATTGAATGCGAGTTCTCTGCTCAATTAATTCAGACATTTAAAAAATCGCCGGAATCTCTTATAGCGTCTCACAAAGACAAGCGTAACTCAAACACTAATGAATATTGTTATAACAAATTTCAAACAGATGTCAAGGACAGTGCCAGCAACCCAAAAAGAAAAAAAAATTAAAATTCCATAAGCTGCGTGAATTTTAAATTGAAAATTGGTCTTACTTTTTGGACACAGTAGTATCTCTTATGTCAGCACGGAAGTTATCAGGTTTACCAAATATATGCTTGGAATGAGCACGATAAATTCATATGGTCTTGATGAAAATGGAATGAATTTACTAACCTATCCCCTCCCAGATTAGAAATGCAATTTGAAATTTTGGCTCAACTTTCATCAAATTATTTTTATGAAAGTACTTGTTCGAAATGCATTTTAAACTGATTTTATTAGATTAGAATTTTAATCGCTATTTTAGGTACAATTGTGTTCGAATTACAAACTATTTGCCCAATATTCAACTAACTTCTGAGGAGGATGTTGTGGAATACAATGGAAAGATATAGATGTGGGCGAGTGCTTTTTAAAGCGAATTAAGTTGTAACTAGGGATTGTTTTTAACCTTTTGTTTTATGAATTACTTGTTATTTTTTTAAAATATTGATGCAGTCTTTTTGATCAAAAATAGCTATAATTGATTTTATGTATTAACCGTTTTTAGAGACAAAATTTTCTGAACTATTTGGCACAACTTGACCAAAACTATCCATGTGCCAATAAAGTATATCACACAAACCAATCAGCTCTGGGTAATAAAAGACAGGCAAATCTGTGTAAGTTAAATCCAGCTACAAACATTATGCAAACATTTAACAATATACTTTCCTACTACTATTATATACCAATATACCAAGATACTATTAGATTACCAATATACTATTAGATCCAATTTTCTTATGTAAAAAATTGACTTTTTATTTTTGACGTCAATGGTTATAATTTTTTTGATTTTATGTATTAACCGCTTTTATAGACTCATTTTTAAACTGTTTGCCACCACTTGGCCAAAACTACCCCTATCAATTAATCAACTAGCTAGACCCTGAATAGTAAAAGACAGAACAAACACTCCCAACAATTTAAATCCAGATATACATACATTTAACTTCATACTCTCATATTCTATTCAATTTTCTTATGTAAAATATTTTCACGTTTTATTTTGAACATCAATTGCATTCGAATATATCCCTAAAACTTTCCTTTACAAAATAAGGATATTTAAAAACAGACTTAAAGGACATTTATCATCCAGCTCTGAAAAATTGAATAAATGTAGCCACGGACATTTGTTCCAGTAAGAGTAATTTATCAAGCTTCAGGTAAGCGAGTTGATCCTAAAACACAGAAAAAGGTTTTCCAAAACACCGAACGTGCTCTAGATAAAAATGTTTGTATACATTCCGGAAATGGTATAAAAATATTCAAATACATGAAAGTCAAAACTGTATATATAGTAAATCGATATAAAGAAGATGGTAATTCCTCTAAATCCCTCACGTTTCTTATGATGTTTACTCAGGTATCGCATAGGCTCATCGTCGTGAATAACAACGCCACAAATCTTCAGTTTGTTATTCAAAACACATCATATTTTTGTGTATCGTAAACAAAAGGACTTCTATTGGAGTTGAGGAATAACTTTATTTATAATATTGAGAGCTATCAGTGGCTGCTGAAGTTGGAAACATACAAGTCAAACTTATAACTCGTTTGAAAAGCAAATTTTGTTTTCAAAGAACTCTTTTTTTTTCTGTTTTCATGATTTACCTTTTTTATCTTGATGTCCTTTTAAATAATTATGTAAATTTAATCTTGAACCTTTAGGTTTATTACGGATGTTTTGACCTTGTGTCCCAGTCCTTATAATCTTGACCTTGAATTTTTATACCTGCGTTTAAATAAATATAAGGTATAAAATTTAAATATCTTATTATGCAATTTATAATATTATAACATCAAATAAAATTTGTAAAATCTTTAAATGACTTAGAGCTGATATTGTAGTGAGTTACTTCTAATTAATTTATTACTGTAGAATGCTGTGTAATTTTTTATTAGATAGAATTATTAAATTTTAAGCTTAAAATGTTCTTAATTATCAATATTTTGTTTGCCTATTTTTTAATCCTTAGGAAACCATTGCAATTGATTGAACTACTAACTACATATTCATAGTGATATAATAAACAAGATATATTCAATGAATTTTTACTCTAACTATTTTTTATTATCCCGTTACATCCTTTTACCAGTTTTATAATTGTATCCGCGTTATAGCGCGTCCTACTGTATGATAAGTTTTGCTGTTAAATTTATTTAAAACCAAGTAATATATAAAAAAAAATTAATGTCAATTCCTAATTTTTTTTTTTCACTATATTGCAGAAATTCCTTTATAAATAATTTTCATTTATTTTTTTAAGTTTATCTGGCGCCATCTTTTAGTAGATACATGCAACTTAAATCTAAAAATAACTAAAATTAATTAATTAAATTTAATTACTGAATTAATATTTGAAAAAAACTGTATTAACATCAAGTGCCATCCACTACAAGTTCAAAAAAATGTATTTGAACTTGAGTGGATGAATAAAAAGTATTTTATTAACGATTGAAAATCTGAACAAGATATATATAGGGAGATGAAGGAATTGAATAACAGGCTCTTTTGTTCTAAATATTGCCTTACATTTTAAAACTGAAACAATTATTTTTTATAAAACAATTTTTTTCTATTCGATTCTTATATCAATAATGCTTATTTAAAATAATATACAATTTTGAAATTAATAAAAGAAAACATAACAAAATAACTCACTTTAGAGTAAATCTGCATTTAAAAAAATGTATTTATGGTTTTAGAGAAATAAATTTTTTTAGAATTTTTTTATAACTTTTATACTTTTTATAGTTTATTTTATAGGTATAACTTTTATGATAAAAATTTAAAAAAATTATGGCAAAAAAAAAAAAAAAATTGAATTGTTCATATTCTTGGCATAGTATGTAAATTGCCTTTTTTTTAATTTTATACCATTTAATCAAATAAGAAAAATAGATATATAAATAATTGCATTTAAAAACATTTCGTTCAACTCGTTAAATATGAGGTAAAAAAAAAAATCAAATATTTTTGGCTATAAATTATATTTTTTAATACTTAAATACATAAATACATACATATACTTATGAACTCCACATTTCTAAAAACATTGTGGGTCTCAAAATCTACTTCAAATCGATTGAACAAAAGAAATATTTACTTATCCATTAGCTTAAAATTGAAAAAAAAATATTCCTGCTAGTTTCATTGAGTTTTGTAGTATATTAAACTTCAGAACACAAACTAACGTTTTTGACAATGGATCGGGCGCTGATGCATTTCGCCTCTAGTTTTAAAACTATTTTTTCGCTAATAAAAGCTCTTAAAATAATCTTTTGAAGTCTCTTTACAATTGAAGCCTCAAAAACATTCAATTGTGCAAAACGTTTCGAAATAATCGGTTTTGGATAAATCCGAATTTCTTGCTGTTTCTAACATTCCTTTTCTGCAAATCTATAATTAGTTTCAACTGTATACAATAGACCCTGTCAAACTATTTTCCACATTGTTTACGATGAAAGAGAAATTGAATTTTGAGCATAATAAAAAATAACATGTTCTGCTCTTTCAATAAGGTTTTACCTCATTGTTCGCCAACCATATTGACTTTTCGGCACAATAGTTGTGTTTTGTATTGAAACGTATTGATTTAAGACTCCATAAAACAACCCTTTTCGCTTTGTATAATTCATTTTGGAATATAAATTCGTCTTCTAGGTTCTAAAAAGTTAAATGCTTATGTATGCATGAAAATGAAACATTTTGGGGTTTTTTATTTAAAAGAATATCAAAAGTGTATATAAAGAATTATAACTAATGATATGATGCAATGCCAAATGTTGGATTTCCATTCAGAACTAAATTGTCTTCCAAATTCAAGGAACAAAACTAGTTTTTCAATTCTTCTATTAGCTCACACTCTCCCTATATATATCTTGTTCAAATTTTCAATCGTTCATTAAATACTTTTTATTCGTCCACTCAAATTCAAATATTTTTTTGAACTTGTAGTGGATGACATGATGTTAATACAGTTCTTCAAATATTAATTCAGTAATTAAATTTAATTTATTAATTTTTAGTTTTTTTTTTTTTTTAAATTTAAGTTGCATGTATCTGCCAATAGATGGCTCCAGATAAATTTTAAAAAATGAATGAAAATTATTTATAAAGGACTCTCTGCAATATAGTGAAAAAAAAAGTAGGAATTGACTTTAAAATTTTTTTTTTTTTTTTTTATCTTACTCGTTTTATGTTTACAAGGGACGACGACACGTGGTTTAGTGGCAACGTGAGCCGTCGATGAGCATTAGGGCGGAGGTTCAATCCGCTGGCGGCTTTGTTGTAGATAATGTGGCAAAACAATCGAGGAGACTCATTTGTGATGGTTAGCATATTGCTTCATGAGTCGGACTCTGGTGGGAGATTTCAAGATTTTCTCCCATTGCGTTACGTAAAGGAGGGTAGTTCCCCCTAAAAATTCTCCCGGAAGGCTCTTCCCTTCTTCTTCAGCGATACAGAGCTAAGTCAGATTTTACCTGCGGGTGCTCCATCACAACAGAAGCTTCCCTCCTTCTATGACTCCGCACGGGTTCATGGACTTGGTCTAGATGTTTCTCTCTACCAAGTGAGATAAGAAAAAAAAAATATCTGGTAATCTGAAAAAGTCTAGAGTAAATGTCCGTAAGACTAAAATTATAAAAAGACTTTTTGTAATTTGAAGTTGAATATAAAGTCAGTGAAATCGCCGTCTTCACTAATATATAATGAGTTTTGTATAAAAAAAAAATAAACTATCAAAGTTGTTCAATAAAATTGATATCAAATAAACTAAAGTTTTACTTATATATATAAACCATGGTATTTTAACAAATGAAATTGAACATTAAAAAAATAATGATTTGTAACAAAGTAAGTTTAATGGTTGGAAATTCCAGTTTTATTTGACCAAGTGGGATAAGAATAAAAAATGTTTACGAGGAGGTCTTGATGCAAAAGGTTTTGTTATAGTTAATCGAAAGTTAATATTTTTGCATTTTCAATGCATGAGTGGTGACAAAGGATTCATTGCAATAGAATTCGTTTGGATGCCATGCTTTAATTTGTGTTGAATTTGAATGCTAAATGCACATTTTAGTAATTCTTCATTGAAATTTGTATTTTACAATGAAAGGAAAAAGTTATTTTCTAAAGTAAGAAGCTATAATAACCATTAAAATGTAGTAAATAAAATTGAAACCTATTAGTAGCATTCTCCAAGTTTAAATGAGGTGCCAAATATCTCGGTTTAAATGTCATGATTGCCAATTAATAAATTAGAATTCTGAATCTGTTTGTAAACGGAAATAAAATATAACTTTTTTTTTTAAAATCCTCTTATTACATTCGATCAATACTAGACCAACTAAATCTTTCTAAAGAATAAGAAGAAGAATTTCAATAAAAGAAAAACTCTATCAAAATTCTTCCTCTGCGATTGCTTATCGATGAAAATGAATGCACGAATAGACGTAAGAAAAGTGATAGCAAAAAAAAAAAAATCCCTTTTTCAATTCGGTAAGATATTTTATTGTTTTTGCATCAAAAGAAGTAGATAATATAAAATAAAAAATGCAAAAAAATCCAAGATGATAGGCTCAAGTTTAAAAAGATTTCCAAAATATTAAGATAGGCTCAAATTTAAAAGATTTCCATTTTGTTTCGAATATTAAGATAGGCTCAAGTTTAAAAGATTTCCATTTTGTTATCGAATATTAAGATATCAAGTTTAAAAAAGATTTGTTATCGAATAAAATAAAATGTAGATTTCTAAAATAAAATGTAATTTCCATTTAATTTTCTCAGAATAGAATTCTTATGTTTGCATACCCATAACTAAGATTTACATTTAAAAAATTTTATTTTTAGCACAGTTTTCTATTTGTAATAAAATTTATTGGTGCTCTTTAAAATACGAAATATTTATTTTATCTCTCTCTCTCTCTTTATATATATATGTGTGTGAATGTTTCAGCTACCTTAAAAATTATAAAAATTTTCAGGGAAGTTTTTTCCTCTATTTATTTCGTTAAAATTGTTCCTATCCAAAAATTACAAAAACTATTACATATTTTTAAATTAAATAAGATTTTTTATTCTCATCAGATTTTCCCGTTACCAGATAAAAAAGAAAAATAAGTAATATAAAAAAAAATTTTAAGTCAATTCCTACTTTTTTTCACTCTATTGCAGAAAGTCCTTTATAAATAATTTTCATTCATTTTTTAAGTTTATCTGGAGCCATCTATTGGTAGATATATGAAACTTAAATCTAAAAACTAAAATTAATTAATTAAATTTAAACTTAATTAATATTTGAAAAGACTGTAGGAACATCCAGTGTCCTCCACTACAAGTTTAAAAAATGTATTTGAACTTGAGTGGGTGAATAAAAGTATTTTATTAATGATTGAAAATTTGAACAAATATATATCTAGGGAGAGCATGAGCTAATAGAAGGAACTGAATAAGAAAACTTATAGTTTTAAATTTGTTTTCCTTAACTAATATTATAATGTTCTTAAAAATAAATGTTAATAGAATAAAAGTTGAAAAAAAAATATATGCTTGGAACTCTTGAATAAAGCAGTCATTCTTATCCAATTAATTTTTATTATTTAAAGTGAATTACTTAAAATCTCTAACCTTTAATTGTGACAAAAAAAAATTTCTTAATAAAATTTCATGAAACTAAAAATGTTTTATTTTCTGTGCTCGGTCATTAAGCACTAAATTAACCAATCTCGCAGAAATGTATCTGTAAGAGGTCGTTCATTCACTGGCATTAAATGGTCTTTATGTATCGTATCACAAAGAAAGAAATACAGATTAGATCTCCTCAGCAAAAGAAACAAAAACCTTCCCCTGGCCCATATAGCTGATCTTGCTGGAAGTGATGGCCTTATCGATATTGCACCTAGGCATCGGTTAATGGCATTTGCTCCCTTTCGTACAATCTTGTCCAATACAAATGTCTCCAAACTACCGTCTTATCGATAATCTCAGTCACTAGGGCGATGTCATCCATGTTCTTGTCGTTGCTACTGTTGAAAAAATGTTGTTGGATGTAACTGCTTTGATATTGCTGATTGCCGTAAATAATCTTTTAATATATAATGTTAAGTGATTGCGTTTGTGGATTTAGCAATTGTGTACATATTTATTTCTATTTTTGATTATTTAAGAAATACGTAATAATGATAGATTCAGATGTATTTTTTTCTTTATCTATCTTATGTCAGTTGCAGTGTTAAAAAGTAAACAATTTTTTGTCATTAAATAGAAATAAATATCTCGGGGTGAGAGACTGTAAACTGAATGTGTTCAAACTAAAGTTTCTCAACAGAAGCTCATGATTGCTCTGTACTAAATGTTTCACAACATCAGCGCAGGTTGCGCTGTACTTCCTCTCGTGTGAGAGTATCGAGCCCTACTGACCATTTCTCCTGAACGCCACCAGGGGGCGCTCTTGCAGTGCGTAGGGTAAAGCACGGTTACAAATTTCTTTTAAGTAACATGACATTCGACAACTAGCTTGTGAGTAAATTACATCCGAGTTACAGTAGTAGTAGTAATTAAACGAGTAATAGTAGTATATATAAAGTGTGTGAGCATACCTTAAAAATTATAAAAATTCTCCAGGTAGATGTGAAATGCGGTTGTGAAATAGTGATGCGGGTGATGCAATGTGAAATGCGGTTTTCTTGAATTAGAGCAGGACTCAATGATAATACTTGCAAAAAAGCCACTTTTGATAAAGCCAATGTATGCCAATAATGATTCGACAGCAGAAACATTACGAAACTTGAAACTCAGCTTCTCGATATCATTATGTTTAAACAAAACTGGAACGTTTTCCAATATCTCAATGCTTTCAAGGAAATGTCTTATCTTATAACAATACGCCATTTCTTCAAGTTAACATAACTTTCCCCTACGATCAAAGTATAAGTCCCCGCGATCTTTTTCACTAAAGTATAACATTTACTGATTTTCGATTATAGAAAATATATTGGAGAGGTGGGGGATGAACAGCTGGAACTGCGTTGGCAGATAAAAAAAAAAAGGATACATGTATCTAAAAAAATTGCAAAAGACACGTTGTGAGAAAACATCTCTAGGAAATCAGCAAAATTCAAAAAATAATAATAATAATCATAATAAATTATAACATCCTGAAGATAACTTTATCAAGGAATAATTATCCTCAGGAGATTATATACAGTAACCTTTGTGATCGCCAAGTAACTGGTTCCAAGTCAAAAACACATCTAGCGACGTATTCTGGTAACATTTAAGAGTAAAGAGACAATAAAATATTTCGTTAAAGTTTGTATGGGGTAGGATTGAAGAATATCAATTCGGCGTTGTACTGTTTTATACAAAAACAGTCGCGTGACAAAACCTCTTATAATATGTCATTAAGCAAATTATTAGATGACATACTACGACTAATAATTTCAAAGTTTGTATATGTAATTATTCTCGAAATTTCATTATGTATATATAATAATAATATACCATAATTTTTATCTTTATAAGTTAATACGGATAATGGTTGTCAAGTGTTTTATGAAAATGTGAACTAATATTTCATGAATCAGGGTGTTTAAATAATGATATTGATTATTAAAATTAACCTAACTTTTAGGGGAAACAATATATAATTATAAAAACAAAATCATATTCTGCAGTTATTCAAAATCCTAGACTAAATTTTTAAAATGTATGTAATTTATTTAAGTAAACAGTTTAAAAAATAATTAATTTCTTCCTTTCCCTGCAGAGAAAAAAAGAACTAAAAATTCGATCTATATTGGATTAAAGGACATTATTACCTTTTATAGAAACAATTGTATGTGATCTAATAAAAATATTTTTACTTCTTCGTATTGAAAAATTGGATCATTTCCGTGATCAATTTTCAAGATTTCAATTTAGATCTCCGGAAAGCAATTGTTTTGTAGTATTGCAGGGCTTAGAACTAATAAAAATCGTGATAGAAATAACTAAGCAATTCAATACTGATTTCTATAGAAATAAAAAGACATCTAATATAAAAGAATTTCAGAGTCCAAACATTATGTATATATATATATATTTGCTTTTTTGTTGCAATTTATACTTTATAAGCTTATAAATAAATGAATTTTCACACATTTTTAAGACAATATTTGACAGTTTTTAAATGTAATTTTAAAATGTTTGAATATGAATAACTAATAATTATTAGCCGAAAAACGCATACTTTCAAAATAATATCACTATGAAAAACATTGTAGCATTTTCCCCATGAGCAGACATACAGCATTTAAGATCCTGGGGAAAGAATGCATATTCTTTAACAAGTGCATAATAACAACATATCTGACAGCTGAAAAGTAATGTCGTGGATATTTATATTACATGCAATTAGTATTTCATACTAATGATAACAACTTGTTACCCAAATCTGACAGGATATAAGTAATTTCATAGATATTTATACAACATGCAATTAGTGTTTTGTTCTAATGAGAACCTATACATATTCGTTATTCCTATACATATTCGTTATGTATAGGAGATTCAGGAAATTATCCAATATCTGCTCGATATTCATAGGTCGAAACAATTATAGATGGTATATGGACTACCTCATGAGTTGTTGCATGGGCTGAAGTATTAACCATTGTGACCATGAACTGAGGAAGTGTCCACTCAATGAGAAGCGAGGAAGCTGACCTCCCTCTTCTTGCCAGATTTTTTTTTCAAAAAGGGTTTTTGAAGAAGAAAGAACATAGTTCTGCTACAAGAATTACATCTAATTACTTCTATTATTATATCATTAGTTGATTAAGAATTACATCTATTATAATCTCAATAGTTGTCATTAGTCTCTTTGGGGTTTCGTGAATCACGCCGTATGATAATTAAGGTCTGCCACGTATCAGACAATTAGATTCGTCGTAGACTCGAGAACACATAAAACCTCCGATCTTTATATCTCTTATTTTTTCATTTCTTTGTAAATATTAAAATAACCCAGTGTTGTGTATATACATATAATGCTTGTAAATAAAAATTAAAGTGTTCCATAAATGGGAAAGTGGCTCTCTTCTTGAAGCCGTTATAGGTATAGTATACCGATACGTTAAAAGAATATCAGTATTTCCATTTGCATGCATGTTAATTGTTGGTTTTAAAACTTGTGTAATTATTTTAAATAAAGGAAATCTGCACCAATTAAGCTTACAAAAATTTGCAAATCGCCCGATTCATCTGAAAGATAATTTATTCATCAAATTCGAATATTTTGAGGCTGCAATTATTTCTAAATTATCCGGGACAGTCCACACGTAAGTGCTATTGTATTTCAATATGCTGAGGATAATGAAGATATCGTTTATTTCTTATTTCTTCCATTAAACTGCATTTTTCTAATTGTTATGTGATAAAATAAGCAATGTAATTGGGGGGATAAGATTTTACTAGGTAACGAATTACAAATAATGAAGATTGTGTCTCAGATTCAGTTAAAGGTATCCAACTAAGTTGAAAATATCTTATAAGTTTAGTTTCGACTAAATACTTTTGAATTTCGTCTAATTGTTTAAAATTTTCCTGTGAATATTGTTATTGAAATATTTCTACTTAAACACCGTTTTATTTTACTGTACGTCAGAAAAAAAAAAAAAGGTTAGACGAACTTTAACATGAATTTTCTTTTTTTTTTTTTTTCCTTCCTTTTAAAAAATTAATTTACAAAATCTTGAGAAAAACTTTAAATGTAGTTATGCGAAAAACTGGTTTTTATATAAACTTGAAATGTTGACATTATATCTTCTGAAACGGCCAATATACATTTTGTGTAACTTTCAATGTTTCTTGTTTTAAATGCCTGTAGTAATGAAATTTTTAAATATTTTGAGATATAAATGAAGAGCTTTTTCCGTGAAAGCTTTGAGAGGGTTTATGAATTATTCATATTGATATATCGTTTTGCTCAAATAGTTAATAGAGTTTAAGTTGTTTCATAAATCTGTGTCTATATTGTTTGAAAAGGAAACTCAGATTGTTACTGTGTAGTTTATGTGAAGTATTAACCATTTTGGTAACATTTTAATAATACTTGAAAATAAACAATTTCATATAAGCAAATTAATATAGTGATATTTTTTTTTTTGATTTTACGAAAAGTTTACTTAAAAACTTTAAAACTATTTTTTTATGAATTACACAGATATGTGCAAATACATAAAATTCAACTATTCTTAGAGCTCTGAAAGTAAACAATCATTAATTTCCATTAAATTAAGATTGAAGTATAAGTTTTAATTCAGAAACTTCTGATTAAATTAAAGATTAAAGTAAAAAGATTAAATTCAGTTTAATTTTTCGTCTTCTCTGTCCCTACACCAGAACAATTTCCTATCGTGTCCAACATCGCAATAACTTTCTATCGTGTCCAACATCAGAATAATTTCCTATCAGGCCCAGCCTCAGAATAATTCCCTATCGTGTCCAGCATAAGTTTGATTTCAGCTCTTAACCAACATCCGATTAATCTCCGCTTTTATCCAGCATCAGATTAATTATATATTATTTTTCTTATAAAAAAAAAAAAAACTGATAAACTGATGCCTGACACGGTTGGAAATTATTTTGATGTTGAACATGAAGGAAATTATGACAATGCTTTTTCGTAACAATAAGCATTGTCATAATTTCCTATCATGTCCAACATCAAACAGTTTGCTTTCCACTCAAAATAACCAATATCAACTCAAAATAATTTCAGCTATTTTAGTTAACATCAGCTTAGTTATAGATTTTTTTTCTTAACCAATATCTGCTTAATTTCGCTTTTATTTAACAACTTATTTTTTCTTTGACGAAAGGCATTGTCACTTTTCTGCCATTCGTGACTCAGTCACTTGCTTTGTTGAGAAATAAACAGCGTTACTTTTATAGAAATATAAAATATTTTTCTAAATTCGATTGAAAAGGTCGTACTTTTCAAGCGTTATGCTTTTTTTCTGATTCTTACGCTTCAACGTGTTTTCAAAGAAGTGAAAGTTCGAGTTCATTTCCGTTCGAAATGTCAGCAAAATAGCATTCATGCATTCGAAAAACATGAACTATATTCCCATTTTTTATTCATTTATAGATTATTTGAAAAGAATTCTTATAAAGAAGAAAAAAATGTTTTATGATTCAGAATATTTTTTTGATTTTTTGTAGAACGCATTGACTGTATAGTAAACGTGTTGAAATCGTTTTCGAAAACTATTTGACAGAAAGAAAGGCATACGATTTGATGCGTATAAAGTAGACTGAGTTTTATTGCTATTTTTCAGATATGTTTGTTGATATATAATTTTTTTTATATTTATTTATTTTTATTTTTTGAAATTTTTTAGTATTAATACTGCCTATTGAGGGCCTGAATGGCCGAGTGGCTAGCTCTCTGGCGCTCGGTACCACAGGTTTCGAGTTTTGGTTTGTAGTTGTTTGTAGTGGTTCGGAATTCACTTTAAACCGTTGATCCCGGTCCTAATAGGATCGTAGAGCGTTTCGGGGGCATTCTTACTCCCCTTCCGTGGCTTATCTTTAACGCTCCCTCTGGGTAATGGAAATTGAGTAACGTCTGTGCAGCGCTTGCCTTAAGGCATCCAAAACGTCCATGTCTGTTTGCCAGCTGCATTGGAAAAAAATACTACCTATTGGCTTTTTTTTTAAGTAGCAGTTTTAAGCTTATTTGTTTCCGAGATAATCAACCACGTTCAAATCATGATTTTCATGTAAAAAATATAGATAGTTTTAATGTTCTATTAATCCTAAGATATGCAGATACTGAATTTATGCATTCGAAACTTTAAATTGAATTTCTGTAAAACTAAATCTTTTGCTACAACACTATAACAATGATAGTCCTAACTTTCACAATATTTCTCAAAATACTAGTATAATGAAATGTTGACTGCACCTTTTGAACTGTGTTCTTTAGGCATTGAACCAATTATATTCATTGAGCGAAGATGTTATTTGTAATTTTGCTAAAAACTTTAATTTTTTTCTTGTATGTTTGCCCCCTAAATTTCTTGTCTGTTTTTAACTCGGCTACAATTTGTAATATTATTATTATTTTGATTCAATGCATGCAAAATGTATGCAAGAGTGCGTTTTTACAAGGAAATGTAATGATTTTACATATTCTTTTAGTTAGGAGTGTTTCCGCAAAATGAAAAAAAAAAACTTATTTTTGCCCTTTTTCCATAAAAGTTTTCAACAAATATGCATTTATGTATTTCATATTTGTGTTTTTTTCAATATTTTATTACCTAATTTAGCAATATTTGACTTTTTTTCATCATTTCATGACCTAATTTAACAATAGCAAAAAAAAGGTTCAATAAAACATTATTTAAAAAGTTTGCCTCTGAAAACGTGGTTGGTAAAATAATAGCTCATCAATTTATTCTAATTTGTAAAGTATTACATTAAAGTTTATCAGGTGTTTTAATGCTTTGTTTAGTATTTCGAAATTTTTCTTCCTTTTAACCACTTAGTAAAAAATACCACTTATCACAGAATCATTTTTAAATAATATGTACGACAAACATTTTTTTATCTATGGAGAAGATGCAATATGCTGCAAAATCTATCACCATAAAACGCCAATGAAATCAATCCAATATCATTCATATAGTGATATTTCAAAATTTACTTCATAATTATGTTGGGTTTCTATCAATTTAAAACTGTTTCATGTTATTTACTGAAATAATTTAAAATTTTTAACAAACATAACACGTGGGCTGAAACTTTCATAGGCTGACACATAGATAGCGCTACTAGTAGTAAATCCATATGTTTTTCTTTAGCCCTAATCTTCAAAAGACACGTGTATAAATTTGACAGCTGTTACACTATTAGTATGTGAGTTATAGCAGTTTTAGTGAAGCAACTTTTGTTAGTTTGAAAAAAGGAATTTCGTGTGTTAATAAAGCATTGCTTTTTGGCAAAAAAAATATAATTAAAGCCAAGGCTTGGCTTGATAAACATTATTCGGACTTTGCACCAGGAAAATCCACCGTAGAGAAGTGGTTTGCTAAATTTAAACGAGGCGAAATGAGCACCGAGGACGATGCACGCAATGGACGCCCCAAAGAGGCTGTTACCGACGAAAACATCAAAAAGTCCCCAAAATAATTTCTGATAACCGTAAAGTGAAGTTGATTGAGATAGCTGAGACCCTAAAGATATCAAAGGAACGTGTTGGACATATCGTGAATGAATATTTGGATATGCGAAAGCTCTGTTCTAAGGAGGTGCCGCGCGAGCTCACAATCAACCCAAAACAACAACCAATTGATGATTCTAAGCAGTGTTTGGAGCTGTTCAATCTTAATAAACCCGAATTTTTGCGTCGATATGTGGCAATGGATGAAACATGGCTCCATCATTTCCCACTGGAGTCCAATCGACAGTCAGCAGAGTGGACTGCACGTGATGAACACTAAAAATGCTATAACTCCCATACTAATAGTGCAACAGCTGTCAAATTTATACACGTGTCTTTTGAAGGTTAGGGCTAACTAAAAATCATATGGATTTAATACTAGTAGCGCCATCTATGTGTCAGCCTACGAGTTTTTCAGCTCATGTATTAATTTTGTTATTAATTTACACATATATACCTATAGTAATAAATATTTAACTTAAAAGTAAATTAATCACAAAAAGTATGAATTGATCAACGATTCAATTAATTTTTCCAAATTAAAAATCGTATTGAGCAACGCTTGTTCAGAAAGACATTTTTCTTATTAATTAATACATACAGTTCATAATTCCACCAATTCGTCCCATGTCAAAGTGCTTCCCTGCCACTCTCTCCAGATCTTATTACTTACAGCCGTATTGTGAATGTTATTGATCTACCGAAGACAATGAGTACTTGTTGGATCTGTTGGATGACAATGATGGAACGTCTAATGTATCATCCACTCCCAATACTCCACGCTTTTCTACTTACCAGACAGATCAATCGATTCAATCTACTTCTGTCTCAGTATTTCTTATATTATACGAAAACAAAATACCTTTTACTTCATTTTCTACTTCTCCTTTGAAATATAGTATTTTTTTTCGATTTGATTGAAAAAAATCTTTTTTTTTTTATGTTTGAAAAGTAAGAGGTCCTTTTTCTGAAATACTATATTTATATCGCTTTTTTAATATTACTTTTTCAATTCCTTCTATTAGCTCACACACTCCCTATATATGTCTTGTTCAAATTTTCAATCGTTCATAAAATACTTTTTATTCATCCCCTCAAGCTCAAATACATTTCTTTTTGAACTTGCAGTGGATGACACTGGATGTTAATACAGTTTTTTCAAATATTGATTCAGTAATTAAATTTAATTCATTAATTTTAGTTTTTTTTTAGATTTAAGCTGCCTATATCTGCCAATACATGGCGCCAGATAAACTTTTTAAAAAATGAATGAAGATTATTTATAAAGGACTTTTGGCAATAGAGGGGAAAAAAAGTAGGAATTGGCTTAAATTTTTTTTTTTTTAATATTATAATATACCCAAATATATAATATACAATATATAATATACACAAATAATATATATAATATACCCAAATATTATATATATTATTTTTTTTT
Organism: Caerostris extrusa; assembly: GCA_021605095.1. NCBI lineage: Eukaryota > Metazoa > Arthropoda > Arachnida > Araneae > Araneidae > Caerostris > Caerostris extrusa. Next base: position 23,386 of record BPLR01018774.1, read on the forward strand.
GTCAGCTGTAGTCAATTGTATTGTTAGTTTGTTGTCAGTTATTGATTTGTTGTTAAATTGCGACCATAAACCTTGTTCTGAAAACGATAAAAATGTTTTTAGTCCTGAATTTGAAATAGTAGATTAATATGTACTTCAAAATCATTAAATAACTTCAAATATTCACCAAAGGTTTTTCTTTTTTTAGAAACAGATTTTTCGAAAAAAAAATGTCGTCATTATTTAATAAGAATAATATAAAATTCTGTTTACTTTCTACTTTATTCATCTTATCTGACCATTGTGGAATACATTCAAATTCTGGAACAAGGCATCGTGGTACTTAAATTTTGCTCAAAGTTATCCTCGATTTTTGTTAGCGGCTTGATGACCAACTGGCTAGCGCTCTGCGCTTTGGTAGCCAGGTCCGAATTCTGACGGTGGCATGGATGTTTATGAGTGGTTCGGAATCCATGTTAAACTGTAGGTCCCGGTCTAATTAGCCAAAATTGGGCACTAAATGACCGTAGAGCGACAAAACAACACAGGGCATGGATGTTTGTTGATGGTTCGGAAACCCACATTAAACAGTAAATCTTGGTCTAATTAGCCTAAAGTGTCACATAAATGACCGTAGAGCGACAACCAAGCCAAACCACAATGCGAGGGTGTCTTAATCATTTGTTTCCTGATAACATACGAAAATTTAATTCCATTTAATCACGCTACAATAAACTCTGATGATGCGCTACAATAAACTCTGATCACGCTACAATAAACTCCTGTCTCTTGATGATGTCGTTTTCGATAGTTTAGCACTGATGCAATAGCAAAGGTGTCATACCTTACAGTCTAATTAGCCTAAAGTGTGAACAAAATGACCATAGAGCGACAAACCAAACAAAACCTAATGGATACTTAACAAAGGCCAGGAAAATGACCCTAATCGAATTTAAGAGCCCAAGAACTTCTTTGTGAATGATTATACAGAAATGAATTTAAAAGTGGTGCTCTGCATGCAAATAACCCCTTTCTGTGTATTCAAGATACGTAAACTTATACAGATGGGGCACATGCATGAAAATGTCTGCAGTAATGACAGTTTCTGAAAAGGACAAATGACCTATAGCAAGTAGGACAAATGATCTGTAGCAGCTCGCATCAAACGTTTCGTGAAAATGAGTAAACTCGTGACTTTAAATAAGTTATTTCCTCTTTAATCTTACCTGGGATGCATCGTTCTGCTTGTCATTTGCGTTGTTCTGCTATATTTAAAACAAGAATCTAGTGTGTATGTTTACTGCCCTTTATGTTAAATAGTTTTTAAGAATCTGGATTTCCTTTTTAATGACTCCTTATTATGTAATAAATGATTAATTGCTCATTTTATATAAAAACAGCATTTCAATAGAAATAAAATCTATTCTTGAGGTCATTTTTTTCTAAAAACCAATAAAAAGGGTATTCTTGTGGTGTAGAAGACCAGTACTTCTTTAATAAAACTATTTTTCTAACACAATTAATTTAGTAAAAGAAGTTCAGCAATTATTAATGAATTCATGGTAGAGAATTTGTGCTTTATTTTTTCATAAAGCTAGCGAATGCTTTATTGCCGCATGTTGGCTCATTATTTGTAATATTCCGCGGATCTTAAAGCTAATAAATGTTTTATTCATGGTAAATTATTTTCAATAGTAGATATAATGGTTCTAATAGTAGAGAATTATCGTAAAATATTACAAAAATTACAAATATTGTTAGGTATCAACATAATATTTCTATCAACTTTAAAATTATTTTAATTCGGACATCAATTCCCATGTTCATATCAAATTTAATAAATAAATTGTTCGACACACTTCGGAAGAAATTATTGTTTGTGCAAACGAGTTGAGATAACGTGACAAGATATTAGACGACATTTTACAATAGAGATTCACTAATGGATACTTAACAAATTCCAGGAAAATGACCCTGATCGAATTTAAAAGCTCAGAAACTTCTTTGAGAATGATTTTACCGAAATTAAATTGAAAGTGGTGCTCTGCATAAAATACCCCCCTCCTTCTCTATATTCAAGACAGGTAAACTTCTGCAGTAAAATGTCTGCAGTGTCATGAAAATGTCTGCAGTAATGATATCTTCTGAAAAGGGCAAATGACCCATAGTATAGCAAGTTGTGTAGTTTATCATCAAACGTTAATTTTTCCTGAAAAATGAGCAAACTTGTGAATTTAAATGAGATATTTCATCTTTAACGTTAGCTAGAATACATTATCTGCTTACCATTTATGTGGTTCTACTATATTTAAAACAAGAATCAAGTGGATATGTTTACCGAATTTAGTGTCAAATGGATTAGATTTCTTTTTGGGTGGATGGGATGTTAGGATGTCCTTTGGATGGATATTAGATAGATTTTTAGATTTCCTTTTGGATGGATGGGATGTTAGGATGTCCTTTTGGATGAATAGGATGTTAGGATGTCCTTTTTGGATGGATGTTAGAAGATTTTTAGATTTCCTTTTAATGATTCTATATTATGAAAAAAATGATTAATTGCTCATTTTATATAAGAATCCTTTCGATATAAATAAAATTCAAGAATGATTTTTTTTTCTAAAAATCAATAAAAAGGATATTCTTGTGGTGCAGAAAAGCAGTACTTCATCAGTAAAACCACAGGAAAAAAATGTATGTGAACCGGAAAATGTATCTTACTTTTTCAAGTACACATTTATAAAAATTATAAAAGTTTTTGTAGTACAAAAACGTAATACAAGTACCCTATATCTTTAAAACATAATTCTCAACTTCAGAAAAACCGCTTAATACATCATACATCAAAATGCAATTCCATCGAAACTTTTGTATTACTTTCTTGAGAAGAAGGCTGAAGAAAAGTCGAATATATAAAATCCATTTGTTCATCCAAGAAAATTTCTATTCCTGGCGGGCCATAAAAACCAGAACTTATTGGCAAAAGCTGTCAAGAGGGGAAATAGATTTTTCAAGCTTCGCTCAGGAACATGCCTGAGCTATTGCGCTTTTGAGAAATATATCACTCCCGAATATAGTGATGAAACGGCGGTAGAGCTTATGGGGAATGTAGAGTAAGTCAGGGCGTTTCTGTTGACAAAGGTTGCGATTCAAACATCGCATATGTCATTTAGACTAAGCTGTAGTGGAAAAACTACGTGATTCCAACATTTTGTAGAAGACATACGACAGGAAATAAATTTTGATATAAAGTGTTGACGAAATTTCCTTTTATATATGAAGTTTACAAGACACAATATAAAGGATATTTTTATTAATTTGTTTTTCTGTATGTAAAGATACTGGATATTCCGTATAAAATTTAAACTTAAGATGTATTCATAGTATTTAATCCAACATTTTATAGAGGATATAAGGTAGGGAATGTATTTTGAATTTCGTCACTATATCTGGTGACGAAATTTCATTATACAGTATGCCTTTGCATATGAGGTTTGCTAGATACAATAGAAATGACATTTTTATTTATGGGTTTTTCTGTATATAAAGATGTTGTATATTTTGTATATCAAATTAAAAATTAAGGTGCATTTCTAGTATTTAATTGCTAATACTTGATGAATTGGGTTGTAAGGCGGATATAATTCAATACATGAAACAATAGAATAATTTTCTTAGAAAAACGGAAACAATTTTTTATAGATATAATTAATATAGTATGTATTGCAGATATAATTCAATACATGAAACAATAGAAGCAATTTTTTTTATAAATATAATTAATGCAGTATGTATTAATGTAGTTACTCCGAATATAGTGATAGAACAGCGGTAGAGCTTAAGGGGAATGTAGAATAAGTCAGGGCGTTTCTGTTAACAAAGGTTGCGATTCAAACATCACATATGTCATTTAGACTAAGCTGTAGTGGAAAACTACGCGAACCCAACATTTTGTAGAAAACATAAGACAGGAAATATATTTTCATAGAAACTGGTGATGAAATTTCATTATATGTATTTGCATGTGAGGTTTATAAGACGCAATAGAAACAGCTTTTTTACTTATGGGTTTTTCTGTATGTAAAGATGTTGGATATTTCATATCAAATTTAAATTTAAGATGTATTCATAGCATTTCATTGCAATGAATGAATGTATTGTAACGCAGATATAATTCAATACATGAAAACAATCTTATAGAGGAGACACTGTAAGACTGATATAAAATAAAAATAACTTTGCCAACACATTTTTTATTCTTATATTTTATTTGAAAATATAACAAACGTTAGGTTCCGAACTGACATTATAATATTACAATATTTTCTGAAAGTTTAAATTATTAATCTTTCACAATATAGAAAAATTCGATGTGTTTTCCTTGTAGCATGAGCTGCGATTTTAATCCCCTACGGAGACTTTATAACGTACATATAAAGGGAATAACGATTAAAAACACACAAGTAATGATTTTTAAATCCCTTCAGTTTGTCTAAGAAATACACTTTTCGATATTACTTTTATTTTAAGTAATACCTAAAAGTACATGGTGGCTAATGAAAAACTGAAGGAATTGCTCATTAACAAATAACATTTTATTTTATTTGTAAGACATTTGATGTCTTTTGGTAGTATCTGTTGATAAAATTCTTTTAGTTCAGTTATTAAACTCTTTAATAGTTAACGATGTATAGACGACGTATAAAATGCAGTGTTTGTTAGCAATGAATCTTTATTTCGTGTGGAAGCGTTTCTTATTTAAATATTATATAAATATTTTGATTATCAGAGATGGATTCTCCATAAAAATTCATTTTGAATTTATGTAAATATTATGGAAGTGTTGATTATTGAACTTCAATAATATTTAAGTTCATAAGTAAAAAATAATATTGTTTTATGCAAATATGAATATGGTATGAACTGTTATTAAAGAATAATAGCATTTCCTACCACCGTAATTTTCATAAGTAAAAAATAATATTTTAAGCGAATCAAAGGTGTCATTTCTTTTCAATATTGCCTCTATATTCTTGCATCAAAACAGGTATATAATTGAAAAGTGACAGTCAGGGCACTTATATGATTGTGAGTGACATTCACTAGAAAAGATATTTTAATTAAAATTTATTTTCTTAAATTACTCATTGACAGGCTGCCTGATGGCCAATTGACTAGCGTTCTGACCTTTCGTACCACTGGCTTCAGATTTGAAACCTGATGGGTGGCTTGGATGTTAGTGAGTGGTTCGGGATCCACGTTAAACTGTAAATCCTTGTTCTAATTAGCTTAAAGTGTGAAAAAAAATGCCCCGTAGAGTGGCAAACCTTTAACATGTTTATGCTTGTACGTAGACAATGCCGTTGTAATATACGATTATTTATTAGATTCATTGTGTATAAAAACAAAGCACACTAGAATAATTTGCAAAATGAAGTACATACTGTTTGATATAATAACATTTCGAACCGTCATAAAATGCGGAGTAATGACTTCTTGTAGCAATAAATACGTAAACAACAATGAAAGAAAAATTAATTTTGTTTAATAATTTATTTGGCACTGAAATTTTAATAAAAACATTGCTGTTTTATTTTTTTACAAATTATTACAAATAATCTGCTATATATACATAATAAATTATAAACTTTCTTTCTTTTTTCTAATTATATGCTAAAACAAGATACTTTTGCATCAAATTTCATTTTACATAGAAAAATAATGCTGGAAAGGATGTTTGCCATTTTGTTAAATATTTTTCTTACTTTATCGATTGGTAATTTGTCATTTTTGTTTAAATGATTTGTTAAGAATATATTTATTGATTATAAATATAATAGATTGAATATGTTTAAAGTATAATTAAAACTTGTAATACATCTAATTATAATATTTTTCTAATTTGTTATACATTTGACAGTTTTAAAAGGATACTTTTGTAGTTCTATCAACTAATTAATTTTGCAATAGAAGTTTTTGCTGCATTGACACAAGATATTAAAAATTAAAAGGTACAAGGAAATTGAGATTTGCACCTGGCAATTTTTAATTAATTAAAGAAAAATTGCATTTTAAGCTCAGATTTCATGTAACGAACAAACCCATCTCATCATAAGAATAATTGTTTTCATTTTTTGCAAATAAACGTAGTTTAATAAGTAAGTAAGTAAGTATTAAGTAAAAATTGTTTTAACGTCTAATTTGTTACTTTAAAACTTCTGTTATCTCTTTGATTACGCAGCATATTAAGCTTCTTAAAATATTATTAAAACACGTTAAAGTCCAAAATGAAAAAAAAAAATTTGTTTTTGTTCGAAGATTTTATTGTTAAAATAAAATATTCAGTTAAAAAAATTTTGCTAAATAGTGTTAAAATAAACAATTTATTTTTCAAAATTAATAATAAATTTCCTTGTTGTTTTTAAATGAGAAAAATAGTCTTTTTTTTCTAACAAACGTCTAGAATTTAATTTATTGAATAAAAAACTCCATCCTCTTTTATAAGTTTACATGCATTCTTTCAACACGAAGATTTTAGCAAGTTACTTCTAAATGAAACTTATTTAAAAAAAACTTCATGCATTGCAAACTATTACATTTTAAGTTTTCAAAAGTTCTGTCAGTTTGAAACTGAAATTGAGTTTTTTTTTCTCATGTTAATTCTAATTATTGACTTAAAAAAGGTGTTACCAAATAACTTTATTAAATATATGAAACAAAAACAAAGTGAAGTTTTAAAGCCAAGCAACAGGCAGGATCAATCTTTTATCTTACAACTCAACAAGGAAGGAAACCAGAATCTCTTGATCAACTCGCTTGCAGTATCCTCTGTGTTGTTAAACCACAAGGTGGAAAAAAAAAGAGAAAAAAGAAAAAGCAGCATTACTTTTTTCCTCAAGTAACTGCATCCCCCATGCCTTAAAAGCTCTCCTGCAATTTTCTTGTTCGAACAGGTCCTCTGGGTGCCTAGCGTAGGTGGGGGTGTCATCCACCCCTTATTTTTTCAATCTCACACACACCCTTTGCTCTTCTCTCACTCCCATCAATAGTGACTTGAGGAGTAACAGAATAAAGAAAAAAAAGAAAGAAAACTTTCGAATTCCTCTAGCGAACATACCCACGGATGGCATGTCGTATTACGAGATTAGAATTGTGCTCCACCAAACGTGCTCTCTGTGTTTTTGTAGGATTTTCCCTTTTTTTTCCCCTTTTGCCCTACGTCTTACCTTCAGATTCCCCTCTTATTGTGTTAGTTCGCCCTGCCTTTAGACACAAAGAGGTTTTTAATGAATGAATATCGCCTAACGATTGTGTGCCATGTGCTCACACAAGAAAGGAAAAAGAAAGGGATTTTGCCACAAAAAATGGGGAAGATTCATTTGAAGAATCTCTGATTGCTGGTGGTGAATTAAATGAAAGAAAGAGTTGAAAGAGAATTCCGTTTGATCAAGCATGCGAAACAATCAAGTATTGAAGGAATGTATAGTGAAGTAGGGTCGCCTGTGAATGGAATTTAAAAAACTTTTTTAAGTATTTGAAAAATACTTTTTTTTATTTTTACCCAGTGAATTTTTAGTAAATAAATATTTATGAAAGAAGAACAGCATTTGTTCCTAATTTCTGAATTTAACTAATTTAGTTGGAGTGCTGGTTTGTAAACAAAGCCGAGAACTAGTTGTTTTTTCTATGTCCAAAATATGCACGATAAATCCATTTTCCGTAAAGTCCTTATATTGTGCTTGAAAAGAAAAGTGTAAAGTTTTCAGATACACTCCTTTGGGCGAGTATTCAAATTAGTAGTGGCAAAACATGGTACAAGGTAGAAAACTTTGGAATGCATTTTCTGTAACGCTGAATTTTCTACGCATTTGCTATTCTACGGGCTAAGTTATAAATCTATAATATAAAATAAACGATTGTTATAGATCTCTAACAGTGGAATTCAAAAAGAAGATCTATGCATTTAAGAATCATAGTGAAAACAAAAACAAAAAAAAATTGAGGGTGGTATCAAATTTTTCGACAATTTGTTAACTCCATATCTGCTAGAGAGACGTAAATCTTGATCTGCAACACAGTTAATTATTAATTTGGCTTTCCATAAACATTTTTAATTCTGAACCATAACATCATTTAATGCATTTTCATCCACTAGTACATACCAATGCAAAATGTTTATTCATGTAAAAATCCAGTTTTTTTCTATTGTTCAATTGTTCGTTTTTTTTATTTAGAATTTTTTTTTCTTTCACATCTTGTCAGTATTTCATGGCAAAACATACTTTCTACTTTAGATGTTTTTAGTATCGATTCTTATGAAATTTCTAAGAAATATATTCCATATATTGCTTATAAAAAATAGTATGTCCATATATAGCTTTATATCTACCCATAATTTGTATTCTTTAATTTTAGAAATTATTAATTAAAAATACTTCAGGTCTGCCAATACGTTCATTAACCTTAAAATAAAATTATTATACAATATGTAAAAAAACTGATAATACAATTTGTAAAAAAATTCTAGTATTTATCGTAGCTATAGTATTTATCGTATCGTATTCTAGTATTTATCGTAATAATAGTATTTATCGTATTTTACATATATTCTAGTATTTTAGTAGTAGCATTTTAGTATTTTATTTCATTTCATGAATTTTAAAAAAAAAGCTGTCGAAAGATGTATGCATTCTTTTTGTTACGAGTTTATTTAATTCATAAGTTATAGATTTTCTGCAGAACTTCTGCTTTGTATTCAGATGATTTAATTAAGCTTTGTTCATTTATTTAAAAATGCTTATAATCACGTTTTGAATTAAATTAATATTATAATTAATTTGAAAAAAAAATATTTTGCTTTTAAAATTTTTAATTGTTTCTATAATTTTAAAAACACTTAAAATAAATTAATTGAAAAGATTGCAAAAACACGGAAGTTCTTTCACCTAAAAGGGTAAATGAATCTTTTTACCTCCCAAGTGGTCAGTTAGTTTAGCGAGTTCTTGGACCAACATCCAGAAACGTCAACATTGAGAAACGATACAACAAACATAAAATTTAAGATAATTTAACTTAGAGATTATTAAAGTAAGATTTAATAATTTAAGATGCTAGATATCAAGAAATTGCTAAAAAGAAATTAAATTAAATAATTATTATTAATGAAAAAAAAAAATTTCGGGAAATTTTATCGGAATGCCAATTATTATTTAGCAAATTTCATGAAATACAAAAACTTTTGTTGCACAAGTCAATGAGATGATTAGATACGACAAAGACAAAAAAGCACATTTGTTGTTGTTGTCGACCAAGTGGGATAAGGAGAAACATTCTAACCAAATCTATGAACCAGTGAGGACTTAATCCGACGAGTCATGATAAAGGGTAAAAAAAGAGATCTTCTTTTGTCCTTGACCTTTAGTACAAAGACATGGGGCACCCAAAGGGAGAAGTCTGACTTTCCTCCACCTAGTTATACCCCCGGGCACTCGGTACCCATTTTAGTCGCCTTTTATGAAAAACATTTTAAACAAGGTAGAAAGGGAAAAAAATCTAAAGTTCAAAATCAAAAAGTTTTGAAAATAAATATGGTACCGTAAATTAAATTATAATTATTTTCATGAGTGTATATGAAGATGTCCTTGCATGAATTCTGTTCGGTCAATAAAAAAAAAAAGAAGTTAATAAAGAGTAAGGTGTCAGTTTTTATTTAAAAACATCACTTAATCTTCCAAAATGCAAAAATTTGCTGAAATGTGTAAAAAATGCTAAAACTAATGATCTTCCAATATCAAGTCAGAGATCTGTACTTCTTTTTTTTAATTGGTTGGCTCTCAGTAGGTAAGCAGAATATTGTTTCATTTCTGTCAAAATATTGCCTAAATAAATATATTTAGGAAAGCTAATGTAACCATCATTTACCATTATATATTTCGAATGAAAAAGTGAAGGATTAAATATCTTCACTAACGATAAATTGAAATTGTAAGAGATTGCCTATTTTATTACTTTTTATTTCATTCTTAAGGCTCTCCTTTAATTATATTGCATATTTTGAATATATTGTATGTTGAATTTGCATGTATTGTATGTTGATAATAATCAGCATACTCTTAAATACTTGAATATTAGTATTATATATAGTATGAATCTTTTGTAAAAAATATATACAGCTTTAACTTTTAATTTGAAAGAAAATTGTCTGCACCACCACAACTTACAACATGCTATTGTAGATATAGTTAAAAAATAAAAAAATACACTGCTAAATAAGTTGTAATAATTATAAAGCGTCCTAAGAGCTCTAGCGCTCCGTGCCACAGGTTCCGGACTCGAGTCCTAGTGGTGCCATGGACTTTTGTAGTCGTTCGAATCCACCTTAACTGTAGATACCGGTCTAATAGGATTGTTGATCGTAGGGCTGATAACTCTACCCCTTGAAAAAGAAAGCATCTCCCGTCTCAAAATCTTCATGTAAGCAGACGGCTTTGGATCACCATGGTGTTGTTGCGCCAATGAAGAATAACAATAATAATTATAAAAAATAGCTTTTATTCTATTATCAATATATAATGAAAGTTATACTTGACTGACACGAAACTTTCAATAAAATTTCTAAAAAAAAAAAAATGAGAAAATCTGTATGTTTTGAGAAGAAAATTGTACATTCAAAGACTTAAAAGTTTATATATCTCTCTCTTTTTGTTAATTTAAATAAAAAATTTCATAGCCTACATTTTTAGACACTTAAAATGCTGCATAAACATGGTTCAGTAGAAGTCAATTCAAACTTCTTTTAATTAAATGCGTAATTCATGACCAAAAAAAAAAAAAAATTTTTGTAATTTCCAAAATATAAAATTTTTTTTTATTATTAATTATTTTTTAAAAATTAATTGAATTTCTAAGTAACAAAAATCTAATTTGTTTCAAGCATAACTCACTGAGTTTGATAACGGTGCATTAGCCTTCCATTAATATATCTAAAAACGGACAAAGCTATCCTTTGACGTGGAATAGGAATCGCATTTCAAAGGAACTATTCCGCTTTCTTGATCCACAAAACATTTTTGTCCATGAGAAAGAAACGTTTCTTAGTTACCTTATTTAGAGTTTCGATCCAACTTCGTAATCCGGATCTTAGTTCTACGTTTCCAGGAAATTATGGTGACATGATGGCCAATAGGCTAGAGCTCTGGCCTTTGTTACAACAGGCTTCAGGTTCGAATTCTGGCGGTGGCATGGATGTTTGTCAGTGGTTAGAATACACGTTAAACTGTGGATCCGGTCTAGTAGGGCTGGCAACCCTACCCCCGTAAACAAGAAAGCATTTCCTGTCACAAAATCTCCAAGTAGGAAAACGAGTTTGGCCCATGTTTGTTACACCAATAAAGAAAATAATAATAATAATCATAAAAATAGCTTTATACTATTAATGAAAGTTATATTTGACTGACAAGAAACTTTCAATAAAATGGCTAAAAAAAAAAAAATGAGAAAATCTGTACGTTTTGAGACGAAAATTGTACATTCAAAGCCTTATATATATTTTTTTTTTTGTTAATTTAGATCAAGAAAAATTAATGACCCACATTTTAGACACTTGCAATATTGCATGAACGCAGTAGCTCAGTTGGTTTAGTTTCGTTTGTCGCTCTACGGTCATCTTGTGCACACTTAATTAGAGCTAATTAGATCGGGACCTACAATTAAACGTGGATTTCGAATCACCAACAAACATCCATGCCACCGCCAGATTCGAATCTGAAACCTTTGGTACCAACGACCACAGCTAGCCAGTTGGCCCTCAGGCCGCCGTAACTCAGTTGGAGTCAATTAAAATTTCTCTAAATAAATATGAAACTTCATAACCAAAAATACTTTTTTTTGTAATTTCAAAATTTTGAGAAGAATTATTATTATTAATTAATTAAACATTTAAACATTAGTGAGCTTTTCTAAGTAAAAAACCTAATTTATTGCAAGCATAACGGATTCAATTTGATAACAAAAATAATAGCATTCCATTAATATATCTACCGCAGACAAAGCTGATCCTTTGACATGGAATAATAATCGCATTTCAAAGAATCTATTCTCCTTTCGTGGTCCACAAAACTCTTTGTTCATGAGAAAGAGATATTTCTTAGTTTCCTTATTTGTGATCCAGCTTCGTAATCCGATCTTAGTTCCGCGTTTCCAGGAAATTATGGACAGGAGATCATGACAGTTATTTCTTTCCTTTCCTGATTGAGTCCCCTGAGTAAAGGTATTTCTGCACCATTTTTTTCTCTGTCCATAAGCAATTTGTTCCTCAACCATGCAGAAAACCGTCTTTCCAGAAGTTAGTACATAGAAGGTTTTCCTGTATAAATACCGTATAAGACAAGGGACCGCATTATGCCTAAGGGCGTAAGGAAGGAGATGTCGGGCTAAAAGACAGTAGAGCAAGCAACCTCTGGGGAAGAAGGGCGAAAAAATATTTTGGTGACAGAAAACAGCGCATAAATTAATCGATTTACCTTCACTTGAGATGTTCCGCCCTGACGGCTCCGTGACTTCATCATTCATGATGTTTCTGCTGGAAAGTAATGAACTCTTGGGGCTAGAAGGGTTTGCTCAATGGATTATAGGCGAGTTGCTTAACGTGCCGATTAGAATAATAGAAATGTGTTTTGTTTAGGGTTCATTTCCTGCTTGGAAATTGTATATATATGATTTTTTAAATTATTCATCGTAATTATTTCCAAATGTGAATGGCCATGATGAATCTCACATTTGCAATTTAATATTTCTCTAATTGTTAATAGTGTTTTAATGCTTCATTTTCTTACTTCTTCATATTTGTACTTTAAGAAAATTTGCTAAGCTCTCTCATAATACATATAATATAATATATATTATAGTGTGCAAGTTGAGAAACCAGATTGTATCTGGGTGAGATTGGGTTTGAGATATTTGAGGAACAGGTTTATAAAATAAGAGACTCAATGTTTAAACATTGAAAGACAGATAAATAAAGATTTGTAGAAGAACCGATGTCTAACTTGAAACTCTGATACTTCGGCTACGTGCAGGGAGCGTGAAATATACTTCCTCTACAGGTGAGAGTGTGTAGGTCAACTAATGCGGCAGGACGAGCTAAATATATTTCCTCTCGAGGATGATAGACTATTTTTTCTCTGATGTAGCTGGCGAACACTTAGACAGTTGACTTTGATGCTTTAAGGCCAGCGCTGCCTCGACGTTACTCACTTAGCACTACCCAGGTGGTGTGTTTAGCTTGAAGATAAGCTACGTACACGGAGTAATAATCCCTCCCGCAACACTATACGATCATATTAGACCGGAACCTACGATTTAAAAGTGGATTCCGGGACGCTGCAAACATTCATGTCGCCGCCGGGACTCGAACCCCAGGGATGATGAAACCTAGGGATGATAGACTATAAACTGAATGTTACTCAGCTTGAGCGCACGTTGCGCTGTATTTCCTCTTGGGTGAGAGTTTCGAGGTCGATTGATGTTTCGCTTGAAAGCTACAGTGGGCCCTTTGCCAGTATGTAGGAGGAAGTGCAGTTACAATATAATGTAGAAATGGAACAATATCATCCTTTCTTAAAACAGTCTGAATGTGTGCCACTTCAAGATTTTTGCATTGCTAATGTTATGATGGTTTTGTTATACAATTTACGTGGAGCGAATATCAATAAAAGCTTTTCTCGCGCAATGTAATCGTATTTCCAGCCCACTATTTATTGAGGCCTGAATGGCTTAGTGTCTAGCGTTCTTGTGCTCGGTGCCACAGGTTTCGGGTTCAAGTCCCGGTGGTGCATTGGATGTTTGTAGTGGTTCGAATGCACTTTGCCGTAGGTCCCGGTATCATTTGACTGTAAGAGAGTAACGGAGCAGAAGTCAGACTTCTACCTACGGGTGCTCCATCAGAACAGAAGCTACACCCCTATATTTCTCTCCTTCCATGAGGGATACGACGACAACAACAACAACCCACTCCTTTGGCTTTTATGCTCATATGTTGTGTTCTCATATATATATATATATATGTGTGTGTGTCTCTGTGTGTGACAGCACGGTAATTGTCACGAGTTAGGGTCAAAAGCTAAAGAGATTTTGTTGATAAATACACGTTGTTTTTGAGGCCAGTTCGGGGAGACAATGGAAAATCTAAAGCAACGTTCTCTACTTGTGAAAGATCATAAGCATCGGCAATCAGATTGAACAAAATTATATACATCACTAAAAGTGGTTTAGTTAATATCTTGTATGGAATATTTTGGTTTAGTTTCTTGCTCTACAGTCATTTTTTGCACATTTTATGCTATTAGACTTGACCTAGAGTTTAAAGTGGATTCCGAACAACTCACAAACAACCATGTTACTCCAGTATTCGAATCTGTAAGGCTGACATTAGGCCGTAAGGCCGCCATCTTGTAAGTACGATACATGAAAGTCATAAGGTATTATTGATACATATACAAATAAGTGAACGATTGCGCCTTAAACAGGAAACTTTCTATTCCATGAATGCAATACTAAAATGAATCATTGCCCTCGAAATAAACATATTCGAACGGGGTCTCTAATTGACTCAATTAAGTAATTATCAGTACAATAATTTTTAGTGGAAGCAATATAGTTAATTTTTGTTACTATACAGTTTCCCCAAAACAATCACAATACCAATATATAGTTGTAAGGTCTCCCAACATATTTTGAAATACTTATTTGGTCTTCTGTTTTCAAGGCAAAAAAATCGGTATTTTCTTTTCGAGAACTGATAAAATTAGGTTCGAAAGAAAAGAATTCTATTCCTATAAATTTCTGAACATAAACTTTTTAAATCAGTATGGAACTTGTTATAGCAGAAAAATAGATGTTTGGAACTATTCAATTGAAAATTCATGTTTACTTTCTTTTGATAATTGCCCCTCAATGTTATTCTATTATTCTAAAAATTTTGTAGGATGTTATTCCAACATTCGTGTATTTGACAGGTTTCTGTCTTTTTCAATTTTTTGTCCAATTTGCTTTCAAGAAAAAAAAAAAAACTATTCCCATTTTTTTCAAGGAAAAAAATCGTCTTCGATTTTATTTAAAAATTCATATAATGTATTATTGTATATAAATATTTGTTTAAGGAAGAAAGAATTTTCGTCATTAAGAAAAATTTGATAGTTCCGAGTTTTTTGATACTCAAATGTTTTCATTAAAAATATTAATATCTATTTTCTAAAAAGAAAGACATTTATTTTTCGGAACTATGTTAAAATTATTTTCCTTGCAAAATTAACTGTTTGTTTAACTTTCCAAATATATTATAAATGCTGAATTTTTCATACAAAATTAATTTAAAAATATAAGCATATTATAAACATACGTATTTTACTATGCGTTTGTTTATGAAGGTGAATTTTCTAGATTGTTTCTTAAATAAGAAAGAAACTGCACAACATTGAGCAGAAGTGAATAAAAAGAATTAAAAAATATGAAAGCTTTGAAAGTGTTTTGCTTTTTAATTCTCTGCCATGTTTTAATCGGAATTTTTCCATTAGCTGGAATGTATACATTTTAAAAATGTTTTTTATTTTCAGTTTATTTACAATTTTTTTTCAAATAAAATGTACTAAAAATGGTTAAAATAAAAATTCAGCTATAAATTTTTTAATACTTTCCGTTTTTCAAATAACTTACGTAGTTTCAATCGTTTTGAATGTTTTATTAATTATGAATAGAATGAATGAATGTTTTATTATTTACGAATGAATATTTTATTATTTAAAGCACTAAGTAAAAAAAGGAATTATCCGAATATAGTAAAATGAAATTAGGGGCTAGCGTATTGCACTTGTTAACAAAAAAAGATGAATATGATGTATTTTCAAATCATACAGATATAACGAATCTATCAAAAGATAACCAATTGGCGATCATGCCGCGTTCAGAAATGAGGAGATAGGATGGCGTTTGTAAAGCATCTAGAACGGATAATCAAGCTACCTGATAGCAGTTTTCTAGGGACCTGATGGCCGAGAGGCTAGCACTCTGACGCTCAGTGCCACAGGTTTCGGGTTCGAATGGATGCTATGGATGTTTATGGTGGTTCGGAATCCACTTTACGCCGTAGGTCCCAGTCTCATATGACCGTAGAGCGTCACAGAGCCCAATCAGACTTTATCCACATCATTCCCAAACTGTAAAGGAGCAACTCAGCTCTAGGCACAGTGATGTGGTGTAGTAGTGGTAGCAGTTTTCTTGGTTTTATTCCTTGCAACATATAAATGAAAAGCAATTATTCCTCAAAAATATCCCGGAAGGCAATATCCTTTTTCTAATCGTATGTTGGGAGATTTTTCATGGAACACGAATCACATCGATGTTCAAAAATATAAACTAAAACTATATATTCAAAAATATAAAATCAATTGATATAAGATACAATTTCTAACTAATATTTTGATATACCACTAATAGAAATTAAACCATCAGTTTGTTGCTTACAATTTTAAATTTTAATCCTTATTTCTAATATAATTATTGAAAAATTTGATGTCCCAAATGTATTTTACCATTTAAAACATTATGGGTATATGAATGTTTATATTAGTGCAAACGTTTTTCATAAGTTAACGGCACAAGGAATTGGTTATAATTCGTGAATATTGTCTGATCTGCGAAATATCTTGCCATTTCTTTTTTCTCTGTATAAGTGGATGAGATCATGGGAAATTTAGAGTGCCCTGCTTATCAGATCACAAAAATGACACAACTAATGGATATATCTAGCGATCTAGTTAATCAGGATGCATTTCATAACCACAATCTGCAGAAATTATTCTCGCGTGTTAGTATGTCTAAATGTTATTCCGGGATATAATTAAAAGAAATGGAACATAACGGCGCATAGAATATCGTTGACTTAAGACCATGTAATGAAGGTTTCACGGGTGACAATCAAAGGGTTCTGGCTGTCCAATGAAATGGTCCTTTTGATCATAAGTCCCGACTATTTGGCTGTCAATTATGATAATAATCAATTTCGTATATAATCATCAATTATAGCTGTCATAAATGCCTACAGAACATCAGAGCGCATCTTGTTTAGCACAAATATTTAGATATGCTGTCAAACTACACTGCCCTCCAAAAGTTAAGGAAAATAAGTTTTTTGCGCCTAATTTGCAAAAGAATGAATATAGAAACGCCAAACTTGATGGCATGTGCACAAAACAGTTATGCGTTGATTGCAACATAGAAATTTACATAAGAGAAATTCAAAAATGATTTTTAACAAAAAAAAAAAAAAAACAATCTCGCTGAAAAGTCCATTATTGGAAAAATAATAATCACTGTTTTATGTGGTAAAAAGTTAAAGAAACATAACAAAAATGAGTTTTAATAAGGATATGCCCACCCCTAGCTTGAATGCATTGACGGGATAGACTTTCCCTGCTGTCAATTAAGTTGTCGGTTACCGAAGTAGGTAGCGAAGACCAGACACGGAGTAAGCTTTGTTCCAGCTCTCCTAAAGACATTGGAGAAGGATTTAAAGCAGCAATCTGTCTACCAAGGTAGTCCCAAAGATGCTCTATCGGATTCAGGTCTGGATATCGAGCTGTCCATTCCATTCGCTCCAAAACAAGACCCTTAAGTTATTCTTCAACAACTACAGCTCGGTGAAGTCGTGCTTTATCATCCTTCAAAATGAAAAGAATTGCCAATTTCACCGGCATATGGGCAGACGTATAGATCAAAGATCTCATCCCGATATCTCAAACCAGTCACAGTTCCTCTGTGGAACACATACAGGTCAGTGTGACCACCGAGTGAAATCCATGCCGAAACTATTATTCCACCATCTCGGTAACTGTTTTTTTTTTTTAACAGTTACCGAGATGGTTTTAGTGTTGGATTGATGGTATCTGGTGCTTTGTTCCCTCCAGATCAGAAGACATCCTGAATCGCTCTCCAGTGGGAACCTGGACTCGCCTATAACAAGTGAAGGAGCCCATCGCTGTCTGGTCCAGCAAACGTGTGCCCCAGATAAGCAGACCCCTCTCTATCGTCCGTTGATGGGGACACGCACAACTGGTCACCTTTCATAGAGACCCGAATTATGAAGACTCTTTCGCAACGTACTAGCGGATATTCTTCTACCTGATGCTACAAAGTGGCCTACAACAAGTAGCGGCACAGAAATGCATCTTCTCCTTCAGGCCGAAAGAGCTATAAAACGGTCTTCTGCAGGTGTTGTAGCTCGTGGTCAACCTGAACTTGTCTTCTGGATACAGAAGCTTCGGTTTGATATTGATTCCAGAGATGGTGAACCACACAGCGGGGCACATTAAGACGCCTTTGCATCATCAGCAGGGGACAACCCCATTTCCATCCATCCGACCGACCGCCACGCGTTAAAAGAATCGGGCAAACGGCTTCTCTCAGACATTGAAGGACCCCACTGCCTATTGTCAACGAATCTGCTAACAAAGGTTGTAAATCAACAAAAGTTACACGCGTAATTACGAAATCCTGATATTTGCATATTTTTCTCTCACTCATATATACTTGTTCTTTTTTTCTATAAAAATGTGGTATATATCTGTTTTGCACAATGTTGCATAAAAAGTTCGTTTTTAATCATTTATATAAACTATAAATTTTATTGTTACTGTCATTTTTTTATGGTGAGCTTCGAAAACATGTTGTTCCTTAACTTTTGAGGCCATTATATATCAATTTTGTCATGCATAACGACCCGTGTCCCAGAAAAAGGTGATCCTGGCGATTAAATTCAGACTAAGTTGCAGCTCATGTGTAGGCAATATATTCGTTTGATTTCTGCTGTAGTAGATGAGCAATATATCTAGTCTCTAGATGGATCAATTGATCTGCAATTACTAGTGTCATGGGTATGGAGTTGATTAGGATTGAAGCCATGAGTATTTTCCGAGTATTTCACTAAAACTGCTTTGGTTTGTCGCTCTACGGTGATTTTTGCACACTTTGGTATAATGGACCTACTGTTTAATGTGGATTCCAAACCATTAACAAACATCCATGCCACGTCAAGATTCCAACATGAAACCTGTGGTACCAAAACCAGAGCGCTAACCAATTGGTCATAAGGCCACCACTAAGTGTGTATATCGTTTAAGAGAGGGGCTTTTACCATGTACTTTTGATCAGTAAGAATCTACTTTTTCTTATTGGGCTCCATGATGGGGGTACAATCCCAGCCCCGAGTTTTCCATTATTTTGTGTTCTTCAATATCAAAAATATTGCGCTCGACAAAGACTGAAATTCGTCACATGAAAATCATTTTTAAATACTTCCAAGTGTATCCGTTTATAGAAAATCAAATGATAAAATTGTTCATTGGATTCTGATATTTTATTTCCTGACCGTAAGTTGATCTAACAAAGGAGATCTACAAGGACTGTGAAACTGAGTAAATATTAATAATATCCAGCAACACTAATCAAAATCCATTCAGATTAAAGCATTTTTAACAGTAGACAAGTTATAAGTTTTTTTTATATAAATGTTGAAATTAATGAAATGCTCCACTCCTGTCGAGAGTTATTTCTGAATCCGAGTTATATGCTACTCGGGAAGAAACCGAATAATTATTTGTGTATGTAGAATAACAATAAAAATATTATCAGAAAGCATTAGCGCGAAACATTAGTATTAAAAATCTTTCTGCTCAACTCTTTAAAGAACTATTAGAGGTGGGTATCTCAATTGTCCTGTATCAACTTAACCCTAAACCATTAAGATGTTTCGAATGTAAGGTACATGGAGAGTTAATTTAATTTTTGCAGAGATGGAACTTCAAGCTCAAATTGTGTTGTTCTTGGTTAAATTTATACAAACCTGAAATTAATGTGTTAATTGCCAACAATCACATCTTTTAAATTCTAAAAGTTGCCTTTTGTGACAGAGAAGAAACCACAAGAAATAAAAGTCAGAATCTATCTTATTCTGAAGTCATAAAACTAGCACCCAACAATTACCATTTAAGCTGCAATAACCAAGTAAAAGTCAATTCCCACAACTCGAATCAATATTTCGACATGCATGTTTCCGTAATGACCAATAACAATATGACAGGTATAATTTGCTAGGTGCTTCAAAAGCTTAAATCAATTTCCCATTCAAAAACACGATATAACGACCGTCTTGTAGTTGTAACAGTCAAAACCTCTAACTGTTCATTCATCTGCCGTAAGATTCAATTAGATGTACGAGTATATAGTGGAAGTAATCGCGAAGTAATCGAGTTCAAAATGGAAAATGCTTTAAACCTGGTTAGTTTGGAGTTGCTGAGTAGGAGCCAGTTGCTGGAGTCGTCCAGACAGCTATTCAATTTTAAAGAAAATAGGGGAATTTCATTTTCAACTCAGGCAACGTTGAGGGGTAACTCAGCTCTAGGCACAGTGATGTGGTGGGGTATAATAGCAAACAGATGTTGTCATTGTCAGGCCGTTACCTTTTCACCTTGCCCCTCGTAAATAAGCATTACATCACTGTTTTTCGTTTGATATACCACGTGGGCAGAAAATTCATAGGCTGACAAATAGATGGCGCTACTAGTATTAAATCCATATGATTTACAGTTAGCCCTAACCTTTAAAAGCACGTGTATAAATTTGACAGCTGTTGCACTATTAGTATGTGAGTTATAGTATTTTTAGTGAAGCAACTTTTGTTAGTTTGAAAAAATGGATAAAAAGGAATTTCGTGTGTTAATAAAGCATTGCTTTTTGGCGAAAAAAATACTATTGAAGCCAAGGCTTGACTTGAGAAACATTATTCGGATTTGCACCAGGAAAATCAACCGTAGAGAAGTGGTTTGGCAAATTTAAACGAGGCGGTATGATCACCGAGGACGATGCACGCAGTGGACGCCCCAAAGAGGTTGTTACCGACGAAAACATCAAAAAGTCCACAAAAATAATTTCTGATAACCGTAAAGTGAAGTGGATTGAGATAGCTGAGACCCTAAAGATATCAAAGGAACGTGTTGGACATATGTGAATGAATAATGGATATGCGAAAGCTCTGTTCAAAGTGGGTGCATCGCAGAGCTCACAATCGACTGAAAAACAACAACGAATTGATGATTCTAAGCAGTGTTTGGAGCTGTTCAATCTTAATAAACCCGAATTTTTGGGTCGATATGTGACAATGGATGAAACATGGTTCCATCATTTCACACCGGAGTCCAATCGACAGTCAGCCGAGTGGACTGCACGTGAATAACACTAAAAATGATATAACTGCACTAAAAATGCTATAACTCACATACTAATAGTGCAACAGCTGTCAAATTTATACACGTGTCTTTTTGAAGGTTACGGCTAAGCAAAAATTATATGGATTTAATACTAGTAGCGCTATCTATGTGTCAGCCTATGAACTTTTCAGCCTACCTCTTAAATTAACATTTGATCGCAAGCGGTTTGTTGGCTATTTCTGATATGAAAAAATACTAGCATAATGAGTTGCTAATTGTTTGATGATAAAATGTGTTAAGTAATACATTTTCTATGATTATATATCTAATTTTTTTATAAGGATAAAAACGATAACGCACATTATCAGAAAATACTAATATTGATATTTATTACTAACAAAGGCATATTTACTAATTGAATTGAGTGCTCTTAAAACAAAGTTCTGAAAAAAAAATCTAATATATTTTCATTTGGAACGTAAAAAGAGGTAATTAAATTAGTGCTTTCTTTTATTTTTCTCTCTCTCTAACCATTTGTTGAATAAAACTCTTAATGAGAAAATATAGATTATGTTTTTACAATAATAAATTGAGATTCATGACTTGGGGTTAGGTAGAAAAATCTATTAAAGATCTTTAATCTATTAATCCTTAACTTTTAACTATTAACTTTTTAATTTTTGATAAATAGCCAATTTCTAAAACTCCTATTTGTGATGGGATTTTTAATATTATTACTACCACGAAATTGAAAACATTAAATATTATTTAATCTTTAACTAGAGAAAGTCTTTTTTTCCCTAAATGTCGGGTTTAATTTTACTTGGTGATTAATATGTTTTTGCTGAACTTAGAAAATAATGCATCATTTGCCTTTTTAATAATGTTAACTTAATAAGTATTCTATAAAGATTTTGAATGGCATTTAGTTAGCTTTATAAGTTATAGTTAAATATGAAAATTTATTAGAAAAAATTGACTTTTAAAATCTTTTTAGATAAATAAAAAATAACATTCGTTCACGGCGGTTCAAAAGAAAGCATCAGTTTTATAATTGAAGATTACAAAGCAATTTATTTTATGATTTCATTACGAAGTCATAGTTATTATTTCATTAAATATTATTATTAAAAAATCGTATTTTATAGAAATAAATCAGATTATTTAAAAAAATATAAACAATATTTAAATAAAAAATTTTTTTTTTTTGAGAATAAAATGTTTTAAATAAACTTTGTTTAATAAATTAATAATGATAATTTAAATAATATAAAATCTTTTAGATAAATAGAAAAAAAAAATATTAATTCACGCAGGTTTAAAATAAAATCAGCTTTGCATTTGAAAAGAAAAACAATTTATTTGCATGATTTCTCACAAAGAAGTCATAATTATTATTCCATTAAATATTAAATTAATATTCTTATTTTTATTGAAATAAATTAGACTATTTTAAAAAAACATTAAATTATTTAAATAAATTATTGTTTTAAGAGTAGTGTTTATTGTCTTTAAATAAATGCATTCGTACAGTCTTGGCTAAAAACATTACAAGCGTTACATACGAATATATATATTTTGGCTGTTGTTGTTTTTATCCCACTCGGTCGACAACAACACCTAGACCAAGTCTGTGAATCCGTGTGGTCTCATGGAAGTTGGCTACTGTGTGAGTGCACCTAACGCACTAAAAATATGTAAATATAAAGATTTATTTTAAAATTTTAAGAAAATTATGTTTGTTAAATAAAAAAATAAGAGAAATACATATTTAATTAATAGAAAAAACCAGTATAGTTATACTTGGGGCCTTGTGGCCGAGTAATTGGTGCTCGATACCACAGATTTTGGGTTCCAGTCCCAGCGGTGCCATGGACGTTTGTAGTAGTTCGTTTGGTTTGTCGCTTTATGATCATTTTGCGCACTATTTAGGCTAATTAGATCGAGACCTACAGTTTAATGTGGATTCAACATTAACAAACATCCATACAAACCAGGATTCGAACTGGAGCCTGTGATGCCAAAGGCCAGAGTGCTAACCTATTGCCCGTTCGTCAATGAAGATTGGTTTGGTTTGTTGCTCTACGATCATCTGGTGCACGCTTTAGGCTAAACAGACCGGGACCTACAGTTTAAAGTAGATTCCGAACCACTCACAAACATCCACGCCACCGTCAGAATTCGAACCTGAAGCCTGGGATACCAAATAACAGAGCGCCAGCCACTTGACCACCAGGCCGCTCGTCAATGTATATGCGATAGTAAGTTAGTTGGCATATCTATGGAAAAAAATATTTTCCAGGACAAGCTAAATTCAATTAAACTATTTCAGCGATTTAGAAATTTATTTTTACAAAAAAAAATAATTGAAAAAAACTAATTTTAAAATATCAAATTCGATTTTATAGAAACCTATTCCAATCTTATTATAGTTTTCCTACAAAAAAAGAAACTTTCCCAGAAAAAATATGTAATCTAAATTTGTATTTAACTCGACCAAAGAATGCTTTAAATAAGACACGATAAATCATTTAATCTAAAAAATTGTAGAAACGGTCAATTGCTGCTGTGGAATATCTTTTTTTTTTTTAAATTCTTTAAAATGAGTTAGCTGAATATAATTGCTTGCAAGCTAAACTGAAAAGTTTTCAAGAATTCTCCATTAAAAACAAATAACATTTTGAACATAAAATTGCAATTACTCATTTTAGTTACCGTAATAAGTTTCTTTTACACCTTCCTCAAAAAAAATTAGCTGAGAATTTTTTTTTAAAATTAACTTGAAGAAAATTGGTTTTAGTTATAGTTAACAGGAACTTACCAGGTGTACAGCGTAACTGTGAATTTTTTTCTTAGTAAATTTGAGTGTGCTGTTCATTTTTGTTTTCAATAATTATATCTATTAATATTTATAGAAAGGAAATTTCTTAAACTAGTCTGGTACTAGTTTGGTTTTGTTTTTCTGCTTCCACAATCATTAATACATTACCACAATCTGTAGGGACGACAATGTTGCTCTGAGTGCTTCAAAGTTTGCATAAGAAACCATATGTTTATTATATATACGCGACCATCGTAAATATTTTTGAAATTAGATAATTAGATTTTGAATATTACAAAATCATTTTTTAATATTTTTGCTTTAATTTAAATGCAGTATTATTTTATACTCAGGCAAGTATCTATATCGAGAATGGCCATTTTATTTGTATAGAACACTACATAAAGCTTTTACAGAATTGATCTAGTAATCGTATAGTAATAAAAAGTTTGTTAGACAGACTGATAAAAACTTTAGCAGAGACGTATTTTGCTGAAGAAATTAACTCTAAAATTCGCCTAGTCAATTTTGCACTTTTCAATACTAAAAGAGATGAACAAGATGCAAAAAGAATTAAGGGACTGAATTGAAATATTAATCCTATTCGTAACGATTTATTCATTCCTATAGACGAGGAACTTCATTCTTGCAAATTCTTCGCTCTTTTCTATAACAAGTCTAATGGAATTCTCATAACGGTCCATAGCAAGATTATCTTTTACTTTCACCAAGTTCAGGACTCGCCCTAATAGACTCTGCACATCAGACAGGTCTGCATTGAGAATAGCACTGCATTAAATACGGAGAAAGAGTCTACCATTTAGTCGAAAAGGAGAGACTGTCTCTGATTTCATGTCATAGAAAATACTGCGCCAATAGAACTCTCTATAAAAAATGTTGCACCTTATATAAAATTACCTCATCAGACATCACTTTTGTTGAAGTCGCGAAATAAAAAAAGTAGTAGATGGTATGTTCAGTATATCACTCATTTGTTGAAAATAAAATATTTCTGCTAGAATCTTTTGCTGACAAAACGTAACATGCATATTTGAGTAAAAGTTTTAATTAAAATTTATAATTCAAATCTTTTATTTACTGCTTAATTCGTAAAGTCTGCTTTGTTACTGTCTATAAGATATGCAGCTTTGATAAGATACTTAAAAGTAGCTGAAATTTTGCAGTTAAGCGTTTTACCTTGCTTTTTTAGATAGGCTTTTTATAATCGAAATTTGTAATTAATTTCTCGTGTCCTTTTTCCTTATTTATATTAGTTCTGTTACAGAATTTCCCATCCTTTTAAATTGTTATATCAAACTATCTATTGTAACGTCTTGGCCTATACTAGACCTATAACTGTTTCGAGAAGAAAAGCCATTTTCAGGTTCAAGGGAACAATTTAATTTTTTATTTACAAATTCTCTCTCTCTCTCTCTATATATATATATATATATATACATATATATACAGAACTGTATTTATTACAGTTTATTATTTAAAAAAATGAAAAATAAATAAATAATTAAATTTGATTCAAGTGCAATTCATTCCAAGGACGGAGAATTTCATAGTTCTCAAATCTACGCCAAATCTATTTCATCAGGTCTACGACAGGCCTAAATTATCATATGACGTCATACTCGAAAACCGCAGGCTCACTTTGTAAGCGGGTAGAAACTACAGTTTGTTAAATCCTTTGAGAAAAAGAGAAAACAACACGTATTGTCGACTCGTCGCAAAACTTCTCCGAAAACCCCTCTCAGAGAATCCATCAAGAGAGGTGGTCTGCTTCCCCTCACTTCTTATTGAGTAGACACTTTCTCAGCCCATGGTCTATCACCAATCACGATACAACAACTCATGGTGTAGTCCATATTTCATCTATAATTGTTTCGCTCTATGAAGGTCGCACAGACAATCGCTAATTTCATGCGATCTCATTATCCATGACACTGAATATCCGCTATCAGATTTGTGTGACAGGTTGTTCTCATTAGTACAACACACTTGCTGCATGTAATATAACTATCTACAGCCATGCTTATCTGCTATCAAATTGAATGATAAACTGTTGTTGTGTACTTTGTTAAAGGATATACATTCTTCTCTCCTGGGAATGAGATGCTACAACTCTTCCCCGTGGGAAAAATGCTACACTATATTTTTGGGTGGTGATGCGATTATTTAATGATTATTTTGTTATGCATTCGCATGCTTCTGATTTCGCTTATAAAATATGTCTAGCTCACCAACATATGATAAAGTAGTGATACTGCGTTCCGGAAGAAATTTGAAGAGTAGATTACCGTACTTGTAAGTCATATTGTAGAAAACCTGGAAAACTCCTATCACGCATAAATGCAAAAATACCTTAAACTCGTAATTGCATTCTGTCTGAGTCTCTTTCGTTTTTCAGAAAGCAATGACTGCAATGAACGCCTCTAACAGATTCCCATTACTATATGCCATTACAATTAAGGAATGCTTTTTTTGAGTTAAAGATGTTGTCTGTTATGTAGTGCTTTACGATTCTTTAATTTTAATGAGTAGATTGGATAGTATAATATGAGAGATGATTGTATATAGATGTATATAATATTCATATGAATAATAAATATATGTATATAGAGAAGTAGTAACCTAATTCACACATACGATATGTATATAGTTGAATAGTAACCTCATTCAAAAGCTTTAAAAAGTATTTTCTTTTCATTTTCATATTTTAAAAGCTACAAAATTTCAATATATTTATTTACAATCGACGAGTAACTCGTAAACACACACTGTCATATTCTCCACCGAATCTACTCAAGAAATAAATTGGTATGCAATTGCTAAACAGAGTTCATTTACACTTCATTGATTCACGCTGCCATTGAAGCCAGCCATTAATCTTTTTATCTTTTATAAGGTTTATTAAAACAAAAACAATTTTGAGCTTGTTGATAATATTAAAATATTTATCCAGTCGTCCGATAATTCTACCACGTAAAAATTATCCAAATGCTTCCTTTGTTTCATAACTATGCGGTTATTGCACTGAAAGGCTTTTAAAGCTTGTGAACAATTTTACTTCTTTGCCACCATTCTTATATACCCTCTCTTACACTCTCGTCATTGTGACGTACTATCCGCCATCTGGTGGTTTCCTGTAATTTGCATATTCTTCTTCAAGATGTGTGTGATAATTCTACAGGTGAAATTTTTATTTTAGAGTTCAATTTCTGTGTGATTCTGAATTATCCTTAATTTATGGACATGAGTGTATATTCATTAATCTAAATATTTACCCATATATGCATTTCCCGTTAATTTCACACATTTCTGGCGAATAAATGAAACATTTATGTTTTTGTGTTATTTTTGTTAATTAATTACAGGAACTGATTGTAATTATACAAGTAATTTCATTGTATAAATTCTTGTTCTTTAAAAACTAATTAATAAACCACCAAAAAGCTTTTTATAATAAAAAAAAAAGCAAAACCGAAAACTGTGACAGTTTTTAAATAACAAAAAGAATAAAAACAAATACATAAATTTCTTTATAAAAATATCTATTAATATCCGATTGAAAACTTAAGCATTCAGAATTTGATATTTATAAGCGAATCGGTTTTAATAAATGATAAATATCATTCTTGATTCAGATATTCATTTTTAAAATGACCAGGATAAATTTCCGATACCTTTCTGCATAAATATACAAATCAGACTAAGATTGCAACATCACTCGCATGAAATGCATTCAATCTAACTAATTATGCCGTACAAAATGTGAATATTAATGTCAGCGTAGTGCTATCATTATATTTATGTGCATATATTTTTAAATAATTTCGATTATTTTATGAAGGTTCAACTGTATTGATTATTAAAGGATAGGTGAATACAAATATCTGATTGCATGAATTTTTTAAAGAAACATGCTTTTTGAAAAGTTTCCAGTTGATTGAACTTGCTTGAAAATCATGTTTTAGAATTTTTAAATATACAGGAAGTAGATGAGTTGATAGAAAATGTCTTAAAAGCTTACATTTATGTTGAAATAAACATTTCTGAAAATATGTTTCTTGTATCAAAAGGAAATATATTGTTTACTACTTGTTATCAATAAGAAGCATTGAAATTTACACCATACAGATTTACGTTACAAAATTACAACGAAATTGTTGAATTATTTTTCTTGTAGGAAATAAAGAAAAATGCGAATAAAATAATACTTTATCTACATGGATTAAAATAAATTTATGTAAGTGTGTATGTACCAAGCCGAACTTAAAATTGAACTTATCATCATCGGCGCAACAACCCCACGATGGGTAAGGGCCTACTGTCAAATTTTGAGACAGGAGATGTTCTATTCTTTTAGGGGTAGGATTGTCAGCCCTACTCTCTGCTGCCATATTAGATTGGGACCTACGGTTTAAAGTGGATTCGAACCACTACAAACATCTATGAGACGCCAGGACTCGAACCCCAAACCTGTGGCCCCGGTGCCAGGAAGCTAGTCAACCTGCCATTAGGCCCTTATGATCATGTATATATATTGTTAAACCTAAATATTTAACCATTGGCATTTCTCGTAAATTTCATACATTTCTGGCTAATAAATGAAACATTTAGTTTTTTTTTTTTTTTTGTTATTTTGTTAAATAATAACCACAATTGAGTGGCTTATAATTATACAAATAAATTGAATGTATACATTCTTTTTAAAACCCATTAATAAGGCAGAAAAGAAAACGTTTATAAAACAAAGAAAGCCGAAAACTGTAGTAACCAGAAAAACAGGAAATGATAAAGGAGACTGCAGTAGCTTAAATAATGAAACAATAAAAATAATTTCTTTAAATTATAAAATAACCTAATTAATATTCATTTGAAAAGTGAAGCATTCAGAATGTTATATTCATAAAGAGAATTTTTAATAAATGATAAATATCCTTTTGTCGTAAACTTCGAAAAGATATTCCTTTTTTAAAATAACCGAATAAATGTTCGATACTTTTACTGCATGAATATAATATGCAAATAAATCTAAGGTTTCACCATCATTTGGAATAAAAATGCATTCAACCTCACTAATTATGCTATTGCGAAATATGAATATTAATATCAACATAGTGCTGTCATTATATTTATTTATGAGCATGGGTTTTTAAATAATTTCGGATTATTTCATAAAGGTTCTGCTGTATTGATTATTAAAAAGGATAAGGTAAATACAAATATCTGATAGCATGAATTTTAAAGAAATATGCTTGCGAATAGTTCCCCGTTGATTGAACGGCTTTAAAATCCGCATTTTCAGAATGTTTTGAATATAGAAAATAGATGAATTTGGTAGAAAATGCCTTAAAATATAGTATTATATTTTATGTTGAAATAAGCATTTCAAAATGTTGCTTGTGTAAAAAGGAAAGATATTATTACTTTTACTGTTTGTGAAGCTTTTATTAAATTTGGGTCTATAAAATACAAACGAAATTGTTGAATTATTTTTGTAGGAAATAAAGATAATGCCGATAAAATAATAATTTATCTATGGATTAAAATAAATGTATGCATATGTGTATTCCAGTATAACTTAAAACTGAAGTAATATAATTTTTCTGGCTTTATTATTTCTTTCAAAAATTTCTGTTGTTAATTTTTATGAATTGTTTTTAATGGAAAAAGAATAACTGTAGTGTTGTGGGTTGTGCAGCAACTGGATTAAACTGTAGTTGTGGGGTTCAGATGTGAGACACAGGTTTAAGAACTAGCAGCTTTTTTTACACTTGTACAAATACCATATACATACAATATTTAACACATTTAAAGATTTATAATTATAGACTCGTGGAAAGATACTATTTATAAGCCAACATTAAAGCTCAGGTATGCACGAATATATACTTCTCTAAGGATGAGATTGCAAACTAAACGTTTCTCAGCGGCAGCTACAGTTGCACTGTACTTCCCCTCGGGTCACAGTCTCGAGGTCTACTGACTATTTCTCCTGAACGCCTGCTTGCAGTGCTTAGGAGAAGCACGGTTACATAACATTATTTTTCAATATACGCAAATCCACTCCAATCTTAAAAACAAATTGGCGTCATACGTTTTGATATTAAAAAAATAAATAGAAAATTTACGTAGTTATCGATTTATTTTCAAAACTAGAACTGTTATATAATAATAAATGCTAACAGATCAAAAGTGAAAAGAATTTGTAAGTTCTTGGATAAAATAATAATAGCTTTATTTAGTCAATTTTATAATATTTAAAACCTTAAATCATTAACTCTGTCCTGATATTTTGTCATAATAACATTTATCAAAACTAAAAAAAAATATTTTATGTAATTAATTCATAATTTATAATTATAAACGCCAAATCGTGCTGCATTATGCTAAGGATATAAAGAGCAAATA